>PISW01006156.1:0-99186 GCA_004023785.1 Mungos mungo | reverse complement strand
AGGAACGGGCGGGGTATTTTAATACGCTTCTGCGACACCTGCGGCTGCCCTTGGGGAGCACGCGCTGAACAGGGGACACTTCAGTGGCGGTACACAGTCTGAAACCCTGTAGGTGATTTCACGCTATTACATTAAGATCTATTTGTCTATCTTGCACTTTGGATAGTTTTATTCATGCTTTTGTAGCATCATAAATTAGTCGTTTGGACAAGATTCACTGACAGGCAGATCTTCACAATGTTGGCATGTTTCATTTTACAATATGAAAAATCTTATTCAATAATACTATAACTGATCTTAAGTATTGGGAAGCTGTGAAATCACAGTGGCAGTACAAGTTTTCCAAAATCCTTCTATTCACTTGAAAACTCGAGTTTTATGTTGGCAAAAGAAAAAATAATGCTGTTTATTTTCCTTGAAGTGCCAAGCTCGCTTGGTTGATTTTTGAGAACACGTCTGCCACATCCCTAAGTGTGCCTTGTCTCTCCTTTTAGTAAAGTTAGGCTCTCAAATCAAAGCATCACACAAGTGCTTTTTCTAGAGACAACTATGAGACTTCAGTGTGCAGCACAGAATATTTGTTGCACAGATACTGAAAAGATATGTACTCAAGAGTTGCTTTAATAAAATTACTTTTTACTGCTCAAGGACATCCTCAAGTGAAATAAATCCTAGATAGAGTAAATACTAGGTGTAGACAGAGACTGAAAGTTTTACACCGAAATGTAGTGGACATCCTTGGCCACTGATTTGTTAAACTATCTCTGTTATATATACTAGTTTCTCAAATTCTATTCATTTTATATATTTTTTCAGTGTTTATTTTTGAGAGAGACAGAGAGCGCATGTGAGTGCAAGCGAGGGAGGGGCAGAGAAGGACAGAGGACCCAAAGCGGGACCGACAAGTTACCACCCTTGGTGGCTTAAAACAGTACAAATTTATCTTGCAGTTCTGTAGGTCAGAAGTTTAGCACAGGTCTTACGAGGCTAAATCCAAGTGTTGGCAGGGATCCATTCATTTCTGGAGGCTCTTGGGAAAGGATCCTTTCCTTGGCCTTTTCCAGATGTGAGAGGCCACCTGCATTTCTCAGATGTGGCACATCCCTTCCATATTCCAAACCAGCAACAAAGTTGAGTCCTGTTCACTCTGACCTCCTCCTGTCTCCCTCATTCACTTTTAAGGATGTATGGTTTATTCTGGGCACATTTGGAGAATGCGGGATTAGCAAACGTCATTATCTTTTGCCGTATAACATATTCAGAGATTCTAGGATTAGGATGTAGACATCTTTCGGGGGCCATTATTCTGCCTATCACGTAGCTGTGAGTCTGTCTCCAGTCTTCTTACTTCATTCCACTGGTATTTTCCTGCAGTGGGACCTGCAAACTTACTCTGTAAAAGTCCAGTGAGTAAATGTGCTAGGGCTGCCCTGATAAAGTACCGGAGTGCCTTCAACAGCAGAAACTTATTTTCTCACAGTTCTGGAGGCTGGAAGTAGCTCAAGGTTTGACTGAGTTGGTTTCTCCTGATGCTGCTTCCCTTGGCTTGTAGGTAGTCATCTCCCTGTGTCCTCCCATGGTTGTCCCTGTGTGTCTGTGTCCTACTCTCCTCTCGTAAGGGCACTAGTCGGATTGGGTGAGGACTCACCCTAGTATCGTTATTTTAATTTAAAGGGTTTACATTTTATTTTACTGTTTTATTTATTTTTTAGAGAGAGAGGCAGCATGAGCAGGGGAGGGTCAGAAAGAGAAGGAGACACAGAATCTGAAGACAGGCTCCAGGCTCTGAGCTAGCTGACAGCACAGAGCTTGATGCAGGGCTCAAACCCACGAACCGTGAGATCATGACCTGAGCTGAAGAAGTCGGACACTTAACCGACTGAGCCCCCCAGGCGCCCCTAAAGTGTTTACATTTTAAAGACCCCAGTCACATCCTGAGTTATTGGGGATTAGGACTTCATATAGGAACCTGGGGGGGAGACAACTCATCCATAACAACCAGCTAGTAAATGTTTTAGGTTCGGTGCACCGCAGTCTTTCACGACTGACCCTTGCCCCTGTAGCCAGGAGCAGCCACAGTTTGTACGTGAATAAGCATGCTTGTGCTCCAGTAAAACTTTAATTACAGAAGGAGACAGAAGGCCAGATTTGGTCTATGTCCGTTGTCTGCTGACTCCGGGTCAGCACTGTGCCAGGGCCCCCGATGCTATTCTGTCAGTACAGTAAGTAGAGGCCACGCGATCAGCAGAAGGTCAGAGCCTTTTGTTCCTTAAAATGGTCCGTTACGGAGAAGAGGAAAAACCTAATGGAGGACCAGGGGGAGGGGAAGAGGGAATGAGAGTTGGGGAGAGAGAGGGACGCAAAACCTGAGAGACTACTGAATACTGAAAACCAACCCAGGGTTGAAGGGGAAGGGGGAGGGGGAAGGGAGGTGGTGGTGATGGAGGAGGGCACTTGTGGGGAAGAGCACTGGGTGTTGTATGGAAACCAATTTGACAATAAACTATTTTTTAAAAATGGTCTGTTCCTGTGGTATCTGTTAGGATGTTACCCCCACGTGGCCAGCCAGTGTCTCCCCCCTTCATCTTTGCTACGTTTAGGTGTTGGTTGGCTGTAAGTTTATGGCATTCCCCTTTCTAGATTCAGCGGATGCATGTTTATTTCTTCAAGTCATTCAACAACTGTTTCTTAAATGCCTACAATGAGCTAGCCACTGTATTAGGCCGGAGGATAGATCGGTGGTAAGACTAAGACCCTTTGTGAAGCACTCACTTTGGCAAGCAAAGGCAGATGATCGACAGATAAGTACGACTGAAAACCTGAATAGGATAAAGGGATGCGCAGCGCTAGAGGGGTGTCTCGTTTCCTCGGTCCGCTAGAGAAAGGCCGGGAGTGTGGCTTCGACAACAGAAGTGCATCTCACGGTTCTGGAGGCTGGAGTTCCAAACGCAGGCTGTTGGTAGGACTGGTTCCTTCCAAGGGCTGTGAGGGGAGCGTTTGTTACAGGCCTCTGCCTCTGACATAGCCTTTGGTACTGGATTCGAGCTTGCACGAATGACTTGTGTAACTTGATCACCTCTGTGAAGACCCTTTCTCCAAGTAAGCTCATGTTCTGGTAATGGGAGATGACTTCAGCACACGAATTCTGGGAGCTCAAAATTAAACCCCTAACGGGAGTCAGGGTAGAACTCATCTGTAAGGTAACACACCCTAAGTCTAATTCTTTTCCACAGGTCTGTGTGATGGAACATTGTCACTGAGAATAACTGAAAGATGACTTTCTACTGTGTGCGGTGAAGGGCAGCTGGCCTGTCCGAGCCCTGAGGCCACACGCCTATGGCCTCTGTTCCCCTGCCATCTGTCTCCTAAGTTGATCTCATTGTCGGAGTCGCTTGCGAAGTTCAACCAGTAGCTGTTTATACACCATTTCTTTGAACCAATTCTGATTCCTGTTCAGCAGCTGCTGAGACACTGGGCACATGGTCAGCTTCCCAGTTATTTAAGGGATAAGTTAACTAAACCAAACATTTTCACCTTCTTGCCTTTCAGGAATGGTAATTCCACAGATTAATCAGTGTGTGTTTAATTCATGGGTGAATGTTAATACTTTGTAGGGGCGCCTGGGTGGCTCAGTCGGTTAAGTGTCCCACTCAATTTTGGCTCAGGTCATGATCTCACAGTTCATGGGTTCGAGCCCCACATCAGACTCTGTGTGATCAACTTGGAATTCTCTTTTGGATTCTCCCTCTTCCTCTCTCTGTCCCTCCCTCCCTCGCACTCTCTCAAAATAAACTTAAAAATTAAGGGGTGCCTGGGTGGCTCAGTCAGTTAAGTGTCCAACTTCGGCTCAGGTCATGATCTGCAGTTCATGGGTTCAAGCCCCAATCAGGTTCTGTGCTGACAGCTCAGAGCCTGGAGCCTGCTTCAGATTCTGCGTCTCCCTCTCTCTCTGCCCCTGCCCCACTAGTGCTCTGTCTCTCTCTGTCTCAAAAATAAATAAACTATATAAAAAAATTTTTTTATTAAAAAAATATTTTGAATCCTGGTGTGCCTATAACAATGGTGACTAATTATATTGGGGTCTTTCTTAAAATCCTGTGTTTTCCCCTTACCCTTAGGATAGTGCCAGGATCCTTAACCAGATTTGGAGTCACCAAGCAGTAGTGAAGCACTATATGCTGGAGCCAAAGTGATCTGGGTTTGAACCCTGGGTCCTCCTCCGCTTACTCTGCAACTTGGGGCAAAGTGCTGTGAACTCAAAACAGAAGCAGGTGGCACACATGGACAGAATCAATGTGAAGATTAAATGAGATGGCTCGTGTAACTGATATGCCACAACTTGTTTTAACAGTGATTTGCCTTCTTCCCTTTACATCCTAATTTCCACTTAGTACCTGCATCATTTTAAGATATGACACAGTGATAGTCTGGAGGGAGATTGTTTGAGGGACGTCTGAGTGAATTTGTCTTTGAAGGAAATAAGTAACAGTGGGACTATGTATTTTTTATATTGAGCTGGCTAATTGTGTTAAGATCCTCTACAAAGTGCCAGACATCATATTGTTTGAGATCTGCCACACACTAGTTATTTTTCATATAAAGCTTCACCATTTACTAGCTATGTAAATGTGGGCAAACTACCTAAATTTGCAAACTCTAACCCCCTTAGCTATAGGGACAACAACACGTTCTTCACAGGGTTATAGACGGAAGTGACCTACTATACTGAAGGGTGTACCTTGGCTACCTTGTATCAAGCTGTCTGTAAATGAGGATGAATCACAAAAATCAGCAACTACTACTACTGTTACTACGTTTCACTTGAAGCTCCAGATTTTCTGATTTCCAGAAATTCCTGATTTGCTGAATATTTTCAAAAAATCAATTTTACTGAGATAAAATTTGCATACAACAAACTAGACCCTTAAAATGTATACGCTGGTGAGTTTAACAAACAAATGCAGTCATGGAACCGCCACCAATCAGGGTTCAGACCATCCCTGACGACCCCTTGGGTCCCATCTGCTGTGCATCGCTCTCCCAGCCCTGGGAACCACTGCTTTATCTGCTGTCAAATTCCATGGTTAAGTTGCTTATTTGTAGACAAAAACTTTGGAAGAGAAAAAATTCACTTACTTGTCAGGGCCGCCAAGTTTTCTGTCTGCCTCAGGCAAGGATTATCACTCTCCGGAGAGTGAACCAGTACACAAGATTTGCATCTGGAGGCTGGAGACTGCCATTTCCTGGTCAAAATAACTTTGGCGTCTGTCTTGCTGGGCCAGACGTAGAGTGGCCAAGGTGCACAAAAGATCAAAACCGTATTTTAGATTATTCAGTGTTAACTCCCCCCTTCCCAGCATTGCTGAGGCAAGTCTGGGCGCTTCTTTTGTTATTCATTTGACTCTGTTTACCTGGTAACTGACCCAGGTCAGCTGCTTTGTTTTCCCGCCTTGAAACCCTTATAAGAGACAGTTTTCTAAATAAAGTCTCTCTTTTGCCTGATTGGAAACCGTGAGTTCTGTCTTTACTCTCTGCATCTCCCTCTCCTGCCCCCTTTTTCTCTCCCTCCCTCAGGAGAAGGACCTGCGACGGAGGCGCGCTCAAAGCCGGGGACGAGCGCGCCTGGACCTGGCGAGCCAGCGCACCACGGCACCTGCCAGAGCCGCCTCAACCCGGGGTGGAAGCGGACGGACGGACGGGCGGACGAGCGGCCCCGGGCTGCGGGAAACGACACTTACTGAAGACACTGTGATATAAAAGTAATATATATTTGTTGAAGAGACTTTGGAAAAAATAGACAACTACAAAACAAAAAAAAAGGAAAAAAAGAAAGTTAGCTGCTATTAATCTTTTGACAAATTTCCTTTAGAGTTTTAAGCAAGAGTCATTTCAGTTATTTACAATTATTTATTTTTACTAGAGCTTAATCCATATTCACAATTATTTATCATGCTTTTTTCAAAACACATGACAACATCAACATTTTTCTTGTTAATAATTTGCATATTTTTAATGTCTGTGTAATATTCCATGACCTGGATAGGCTATAACCATTTTGCTATTACACATTTCTATACTGCAAAGTTTGCACCATTGTAAGTAATGTTTTAGTGATCTTCCATAGACATTTGTCTCTTCCCACATTCCTTCATGTGTTAATAACAGCAGCAGTGGTAGCTGCCACACTTAGTACTTGTGTGCCAGGCACTGTTTTCAATACTTTATACACATTATCTCACTTAACCCATACAACCACCGTCTGAGGTAGATACTAGAAGGAACTCTGTTACACAGTTGAGGAAAATTGAGCCATGGGTTATGTTAATGACCTATGTTAGGTTACTAACCCCTGTTAGGTTAGATAGTTATCAGAAACTCTAAGAGGCCCGGTGAAGGGACTACTCTTCCACTCTCACTAAGAACCACTGCTTACCATGAAAATGATTTCTAACAGGAGCACATTATACATGTGAACGAGAGATCTGCCCTGAAGAACGCAGCAGTAATCGAGGAAGCTAAGGATCTAGTTCTGGGTCTGACTTCACTCAAAATGTGAGACCAGGGCCACCTCACTTGATCTCAACTGTACAACGAAGAATACAAGTTAGATGGTCTCCTGTTCCTTGTGGCTCTCAAGTCTCATGACTCTTGACCATCATTTCTAGATTTTTCCTGGGAGAGAGACATCAAGATCTTTGTCCTCCTGGTCTTAAAAATATTAATCATTCATCAATCATTAAGCATCTAAAATATATCTTGTTTGCTAGAAAATGACAAATAATGGCCAATCCCTTCACAGAGATCCATTTATAGAATGAAACAATTAAAACAAGTTCTCTTTCTAAATTTTTGGGTCATGAACTTACCACAGAATCTGAAGATTCGGCTTCTCTCCCTAGAAGAGAAGAGCTTTGTACAAACGAGATTATTTAGCATACATTAAAAGTTGTTTACTGATCCTCAGAAGTGAGTCGATACACCCACTCTGGGCAGTGATTTCCTCAGGTTGAGAAGTGCTGACATAGGTAAGAAGGAAATGCGGCTGGGAAGGAAGTGAGAGCTGCATAGACTCTTACTCACATGCAAGCAGGTGTGAATTCAGTGACGGACACCAGAGGTGGGACGACAGTGATACCAGTCACCACACTAACGACAAGAGAACACTTAACACACGTCAGGCACTATTCTAAGCTGTTGGTATGTTTACTCAGTTAATATTCACCACAGTCCTACAAGGTAAGTAATACCCCTACTTTACAGAAGAGGCACAGAGATGTTAGGCAGCATGCCCAAGTTCACCCAGCAAGTTAAGGACACAGGTGGAATTTCAACTTGGATAGTCTAGCTCAAGTTTGTGCATTTAACCACTAAATTTCCTATATAAAGATAAAAGACTACCTTGGAAGGAGGGTGGCGTTCAAAAGTGCTGTTTCATGAGCATCGCTGCCCTAAGAATGGCCCAGGTACTCAAAGGGGGACTCCGCCTCATGTGCTCAAACACCTAACCTTCTTCTAGGTCTCAAAGTCCAAGGAATTCCTGTGTTTAAATTCCCAGGAGTCTTCAGCACATGGTCTCAAAGAGTACAGTTCTATGACCCAAACAATGTAGAACGGGAAAGTTTGCTAGCAGGTGGTCCTTAAGTATCCTTGATGATAGAATAGAGAAACTGGATATCCTTTTTAATGTTTAAAAATATCTTCAAATAATTTTCAGAGTAACAAGGAATAAACTATAAAACACACTCAATCCCATTACCTAACCAACCGATTCTGTTCATTATCCAGATCGTTTTTCAATTCTTGCTCACATGCAAATACACTTAAAATAAGTACCATTACTAGTAAATGTGTTCTTTTACTGCTTTACATTATAAGCATTTTCTCTCCTACTAACCAAAATGTGGTTTATATCAGACAGATAAGACAGAGGAGACACTTTAAGTATCCCAGAAGGACAATCAAGTAAAAACACGGCAAATTATTTCACTGGAATATTATTTTCTACTTTTGTTACAATAACTATCAATGTTTTATTCTTTGTAATAGCAACTCTCATTGACTTTTCTTTCTAAAGTATCATTCTGACTGACGTTTTTTTTAAAAAAGGCAACAAAGCTGGATAATCTCCCACCTACTTAATGGTTCCTTCTCAGATTCTAGCATTTTAAGGCTTGGTCAAGAATGCTCCAAGGATAACTGTTTTTGTAGGAATTCGTGGAAAGAAAAGCTGATGTTTTTGTGTTCTACAATGAAATCTGTGGGTTATTTCCCCTTCTAGGACCAATTCTCTAGTGCACAAAAGGGTAGTAACAAGATTGAAAGCACTTCTGCTGCAGAGATTACATCTACACCCCTTCCCTCCAGAAGGAGTTTCCAACGAAAAACAAAGTTACTGGTCTTTGTAAAGAACTTTCCGCATTCATAATATTAGTAAGTATTCTCTCTAATATGATTTGTCTGGTAGCGAATGAGGCTAGGGCTGTTAACAAGGGCTGTCCCACACCGGTTACAGGTTAAGAACTGCTCTCCAGTGTGGGCTATTTGATGTACTATCAACGGAGAGTTCTGGCTGAAGACAACCCCACACTGATTACACTTATAGGTCTCCTCCCCGACATGAACCCTCTGATGCTTAATAAGGTCGTTCTTCCGAATGAAGGCTTTCCCACACTGGCAGCACTCGTATGGCTTCTCTCCAGTATGAATTCTCTGATGCACGATGAGGGCAGAGCTCTGGCTGAAGGACTTCCCACAGTCGTGGCACTCGTAGGGTTTCTCTCCAGTGTGGGTCCTCTGATGGGAGAAAAGGTGAGAGCTCCTGCTGAAGCACTTTCCACAGTCTTTACACTCGAAGGGCTTCAGGCCTGTGTGAGTCCTGTGGTGCACCACGAGGTGAGACCGCTGGCTGTACGACTTCCCACACTCGTCACACTCGTAGGGCCTCACTCTGACGTGAGTTCTCTGATGCAGAATGAGATGTGTGCTCTGTCTGAAAGACTTCCCACACTCGGGACACTCGTAAGGTTTCTCTCCAGTGTGAGTTCTCTGGTGCCTAATGAGCCTGGAGCTGTGAACAAAAGATTTCCCACACTGGCTGCACGTGTAGAGTTTGTCTCCTGTGTGAGTTCTCTGGTGGGTCACAAGGTGAGAGAACCAGCTGAAGGACTTTCCACATTCTTTACATTCATAGGGCTCCTCGCCAGTGTGAGTCTTCTGATGTCCAATGAGGTGAGAACTCCGGCTAAAAGACTTTCCACATTCTTTACATTCATAGGGTTTTTCTCCAGTATGAATAAGCCGGTGCCTGGTAAGATTAGAACGCCAGCTAAAGAATTTTCCACATTCCTTACATTCATATGGTTTCTCCCTATGTATGCCCTTCGATACAGCAAGGGACGTACCACCAGTCAGAGAGTTGACAGTCCCAGGGCATTTGTAGGACTTCTCTCCTGGTTGAGTTCTTGCAAACTGAATAAGGTGAATGTTTTGACAGAAGGTTTGATCACATTCACTACTATTACTTGCATAGCTTTCCTGATGACCACTAAAAACTAAATTGTGTTTTAAACTTTTAGTACGTGAGTCATGTTTATGGAAATACTCCCTCAGCACTAGTTGAGCAGGAAGAAGACAATTTCCCCCATATCTACCATTTTCACACACTCTCTCCTGAGTAAGTGCTTTCTTTTGGGTGAATGCCACTTGCCTCAAATGTCTCTCCTGGTTTTCCTGATACTTGTCCAACCGGTCTTCACATTTCCAGACTTCTTCTAATGATAAGTACCAGAGATCATTCTTCGGAATTCCTTCCATCTTAATGCCATAGGATTGTTTATCTTTAGAAATGCTCTTACTGGACACTGATGATTTAATTTCAACCGCAGTGTCCAAATCTGAAAGAAATGAGGAACCTTTGGGTAACTAAAAAACCAGTAAGGTCCAAACGGTGGGATGTGGAGACCAAGTGTGGAGGCTGCGTGAGCTGCTTGTACAGCCGCCTTCCCAGTGACAAAGGAGAGAGGAGAGCAGCACGTATGGGAAGCAGTGAGGCCGAGGGGAAGCCACCGGCCTGGGCAGGACACACGGGAGCAGGAGTTCAGTGCTAGGGGCAATAAGGGCGATCTCGCAGAAAGGTCTGCACGCCTACGACCGAAACTACTCATGACAGAAGAGCTACGTGTCTACTGGCCACCAGACCCGTCCCCTGCCTTCTTCACCCTGCAGCCAACTTCCCGTTCCTAAACCATGAGTTCAGCCGTGTGCAGGCAGTGCCTTCTCTTGACACCAGCAGAGCATGACAGAATAATGTCCAGATGTCTGGCACCAGGAGCCTAAGAAAGACCACGCGACAGGCCAGAAACGCAACTGTACACGAGGTATTCAGATATAGGCTCTAAATCTAAGCATTAACACTACTAGTGGTAAATTCAGACAAGTTGTTAAAACTGATAGGACTCACACCATAGGACACTAACTCACTACCTGGCCCCTAACACATACTCTCCTGGGTCTTTCTGCCCTTTTGTTTGTACCTGTGTGTATTACTGCTCATTATTTCCCATGATTAAAAGCCAATTTGTTTCTCAATGCCTTTTAGGAATATTGTTTGGTTCTTAACCTAGAAAAAAATGCCCCTTAAAAATTTTTTTTTTATTTTAGAGAAAGAGAGGGCAAGAGTGGAGAAGAGTGGAAGAGAGCAGGGAGAGAGGAAGTGGGGAGGGGAGGAGAGAGAGAGAAAGAGAGAGAACCTTAAGCAGGCCTCACACTTGGCACAGAGCCCAACACAGGGTTTGATCCCAGGATCCTGGCATCATGACCTGAGCCAGAATCAAGTTGAATGCTCAACCGACTAAACCACCCAGGTACCCCTAAAGTAATCTCTATGCCTAACATGGGGTTCAAACTCACAGCCTCTAGATCAAGAGTCACATGTGGGGCGTGTGGGTGGCTCAGTTGGTTGAGTGTCCGACTTCAGCTCAGGTCATGATCTCGCAGTCCGTGAGTTCGAGCCCCACATTGGGCTCTGTGCTGACAGCCCAGAAACTGGAGCCCGCTTTGGATTCTGTGTCTCCCTCTCTCTGCCCCTCCCATGATCATGCTGTCTTTCTATCATCTCAATGATAAATAAACATTAAAAAAAAATTTTTTTTAAAGTCCCATGCTCCACCAACTGAGCCAGCCAGGCTCCCTCCCCTAAAAAACACTGTTTATGAAGTACCATCTCTCCCAACACAAGTGGGGTAATAATTCTACTCTTTTTTTAATTTTTTTTTTCTTTTTGAGAAAGAGAGAGAGACCGTGAGCAGGGGAGATTCAGAGAGAGAAGGAGTCACAGGATCTGAAGACAGGCTCCAGGCTCTGAGCTAGCTGTCAGCACAGAGCCCGACGCGGGACTCGAACCAACTAACTGTGAGATCATGACCTGATCATGATCGAACGCTTAACCGACTGAGCCACCAGGCGCCCCTGTAATATTCTGCTCTTACCTGGTGTGTGGGGTGAATTGTGTGCCCCAAGTAAGACATGTGTGCCCAGTATCTCGGAATGCAACCTGATTTGGAAACAGGATCATTGCAGACGGAGTCAAATGAAGTCATACTGGCGCAGGGCGGACCCCTGACTCACTGAGACCGGTATCCTTATAAGAAAGAGGGGCCCTGGGGGCTCAGTCAGACTCTGTGCTGACGGCGCAGAGCCTGCTTGAGATTCTCCCTCTCTCAAAATAAATAAATAAACTTTTTAAAAAAACAAAGAAGAGGAGAGGAGAAACAGACATGCAGAGTAGACAGACGTGAAGGTGGGAGCTGATCGGAACGATGCGTTTACAAGCCAGCGGACACCTGGGGCTATCAGAGCCTCAAGAGGCAAGGAAGGGTCCCGTCCGCAAGGCTCCAGAGGACACCTGGATTTCAGACTTCTGAGCCTGAGCTGTGAGAGAGCACACTTGTGTCAAGTTCCAGTCTGTGGGACTTTATCTTGTCAGCACCAGGGACTGACAGCCCTGCTGATTACCCCTGTGCCAGGCCCCTAACTGCCTTCCCTGTAGAACCCCCACCAGTCTCCATTTTCACTCATTACTTCGTCAGTTACCAGCTTCTTCCCCAACCTGATTTTTCTTTTCTTGTGGTAAAATACACATAACATAAAATTTACCATCGTAACCATTTTTAAGGGTCCAGCTCAGGTACAACATACATTCTCGTGGTTGTACAGCCATCCCTGTGGGACTGAAACTCAGTGCCTCTGAAACAGGAAGCCCCCTCCCCCATCCTGCCAGCGCCTGGCGGGCACCGTTATACTTTCTGTCTTTATGATTTTGGCTATTTAAGTAACTTCATGTAAACGAATCATATTATTTATCTTTTTGTGTCTGCCTTTCTTCACTTAGCATCCTCAAAACTGAGCCATGTTGTAGCAGTTCACAGAATCTCCTTCCTTTTCTAAGACTGAATAATAGCCATGTGTGTCTGGGGTCGGGAGGCATGACTTCTGTTAAGAAACACACCATCCTTTTTCTCCCCTCTGCTCCTCCCAGGGCATCAAAATCCCTGGAGAAGTTTTTCAACCCACAAATGCCAACTGGAACATTCTCAAGTTAAAGTGTGTGGCGCAGAGCGGGAGCTGGGCACTGACGGAGAGCAGCCCTGAGGGGCACGTTTGAACGTGTGCGACTCTTCCCTTCATTAAAATCCTAAAACCAGTCACGTATTATATAACACAATACTCGAGTTACATTTAAAATATGTAGCATCCATTCATCAACTTACCGTTTATATTTTTAAAGCCACGACTCATTATACTTTCCACTTTGATTATGAAACTCACATAGCCTGTAGGTCCCTTAAATTCCATGTGTTTAAGCATATGGAGTTTCAGTACTTCTTTTGACAACACATTCTCAATAAAAGTCTAAATTGCTGATCTACTCAGCATCAAGAGACATCTGGGAAAGCTTGCTAAATGAATGACCACGTGGATGAAAAAAATAAAGGAAATAATAGTGAAATGAAAAGAAAACAGGACAATCTTTCTTCCCAAGGCCCCAAAACATGATCGAGTTCTAACGCTGTATTAAAGGACTTGCCTTTGAGGCAGAAATTTGAGACAGTCCCCTACAGGACCAAATGTAAGAAAACTAAAAAAAAGAGTTTATGGTATTTAAAAGTACACTTAGGGGTGCCTGGGTGGTTTGGTCGGTAAAGTGTTCCACTTCGGCTCAGGTCATGATCTCATGGTTCGTTGGTTCGAGCCCCACATTGGGCTCTGTGTTGACAGCTCCGAGCCTGGAGCCTGCTTCAGATTCTGTGTCTCCCTCTCTCTCCCTGCCCCTCCTCTGCTCATGCTCTCTGTCTCTCTCTCTCTCAAAAATGAATAAACATTAAAAAAAATTCTTTAAAATAAAAAAATATAAATAAAAGTAGAAATAAATTGAGAAAATATGAAATAAAAAAACTAGAGTAAGTAAGAAAGAGGTGTTTTGGGAGCAGCAGTTCTGGAGAGAAAGAAGTTCAGCCAGAAGGAACTGGCAAGCCCCTCAGCAAACTCAGAGGAGTGGCCAGTGACCAAGTCCCAACGCACGGCTCCACTGGAGAAGCAGCATGAGGCCGTGGGAAGGGGCCACAGGAAAGGGAAAAGACAGGTAAGAATGAAAGAGAAGGCTGCGTGACACATGAGAACATGGGGAAGCAGAATTAGTGTAAGAGACAGAAAATCAAGGCCAACGGGGCTGAAACCAAGCACATCAACAGAAAGAAAACTTTCATGAAGAGCACACGTTTGTCTTTGGATGCAAATGAAGTGCAACAAGACTACAGAAAGACTGGTCATACGGAAGGTAATAAACTCAGTCTTTGCCTCAGAAATGAGAACTAGCGACCACTATGTCCAGGGACTCCAGTGCCCAGCGCTCATCGGGACTGGTCCTCACCTGGACGGGCCTCCCGGTGAATCCCTCTCTCCACCAGCCAGGGCTCTTCCCCTTTCTCCAAATGGAGGATCACATCTGGTTTGGGAAGCTGGTGCCCTGTGCACAGTGAAAGACAAAGAATTGGGCAGAGGTTGGGGAGCTCTGGGCTGGAAACAAAGAGCATCCCAGATTCAGCCCCAACCCCAACCCCAACCCCTTCTTAGTCCTGGGGCAACTCTGAAACTAGACAAGAGGAGGCTACAGAGGCAGCAAAATATGCATTTTTTAAAAAATTACATCAAAACTCTCTCTCTCTCTCTCTCTCTCTATATATATATATATATATATATATGTATCTATATACAGAGAGATATATATACACCTCCCGCCCCACAAAAGTGGGGTACAAAAGCCGTCTTCTCCACCCCAAGGAAATCCCATCCCTGGCCCCAAGCTCATACTCTGATACAGGTGCCTGACTATTTCCATACCATTGATCAGTGAAGAATCGCACCCTCACGGGGGCACGTCGGAGGGCACCACGTAGTCTTACCCAAGGAAGTCAGATTCTTGTAGTTCTCCAGCATCACGTCTCTGTACATGCCCTGCTGAGCCGTGTCCAGCAGCTTCCACTCCTCCCTGGAGAAGTTCACAAGTACATCCTTGAAGGTCACCGGTGTCTACAACATGGAACAAATCTGTATCAAGCCAGATATAGATTTCTGCCCTTCCTTCCTGAGTATAGATGGAAAGAGAAATTAGCCAGACAGCGCTGGGCTAGGGAAAGAGAATGGGCCAGAATTCATTCCAGAAGTGAGTAGTATTTATTTTGGATTCTGATCAAGTCTTAACAGGGATGGCTATTAGATACCTAGTGTCTAAAATCCAGTTCCATGTTAGGCTCTAGGTTTAGAAACCATCAGAACTTTTATTTAAATCAACTCTGTTATATGGGGCGTCTGGGTGGCTCAGTCGGTTAAGCGTCCGGCTTCGGCTTAGGCCAAGATCTCACGGTTTGTGAGTTCGAGCCCCGTGTCAGGCTCTGTGCTGACAGCTCAGAACCTGGAGCCTGCTTCAGATTCTGTGTCTCCCTTTCTCTCTGACCCTCCCTGCTCATGCTCTGTCTCTGTCTCAAAAATAAATAAAACACTAAAAAAATTTTAAACCAACTCTGTTATAGACACCTACAGCAAGGAGCATCAGACACCAAAAGTTAATCTACATTTATATTATGTGAAATAAAGAACCTAATTCAAGGCAGAACAAAGAGGGACAAAGCAGTTTTCAGTTCAAATACAATTTCATGCGTAAGAGACCAAACTTACCATGTTTTCTGATCTAAAATAATTATCCAAAACGTCTTTCCTAAACATTGGTAGGCTTTTGTTAAAATGGAGATTATATCTTAATGGCAAGAAAGCCATTTGACAAAGAAACACTAGACACAGAAGCAAGGCCTTTATTAGCCACATTAAAAAGAAATGCTGATGACACATAGAAACAACCTACTTGAATGAGGATGAATCCTCAAGGACCATGAAGGTCAGAAGACAATTGAATAATCGTTTTTTAAAAGCTGTCAAGCCAGAATATCCAGTGAAAACATCATTCAGGAATGATGCAAAATATACTCTCAAATGAAGAAAAACAATTTGTTCCTCGCAACCCTGCTCTAAAAGACATGCTAAAAGTAGCTCTTTGAGCAAAAGGGAAATGTTAACAGAGAGAAACTTTAAATCTCAGGAATGAAGGGTTAAGAACAAAAACAGTAAATATCTGGGTAACCATGACTGGTTTTCTTAAGTCCTTAAAATATGCAGCACAGCTGAAAGCCAAAACCACCACACTCTCTAGTGGGATTTTCCACCTACGCAGAGGTGGGACATGCAGGACGCTCCAGGGAAGAAGATGAATACGGCACAAGGGGCCCAGTCTCCCACCCTGGGTGCCCCCAGAGGCGCCCCCCCCAAGGTCCTCAGGCCCTGGCTGTGGTCACCCCTGGATAAGTACGTGACTTATGCCATAGCTCCTTCCAACAGGAGCACCCCAGGGAGGCATCATATAGCCAGCTCCACATCTAGGAAAGCCAGGGGCCAGAGTGCCCACCAGGCACCGACACCCCCAATCCCCACATCATTCTGTGGGGACGAAGCGTGCTGTAGCTTTCATCCCCAGTGTGGATGAAAGCATTCTGTCAGAATCCTCAATACTACCCACTTGACTCCTGCCCACATCACTGCTAAACCTGCATTTCTTTTATATGAAAGGAAATAAAACTACATCTACAAACACAGCAAACAAAATAATGCCAGTCTTCCAGAGGAGAGCGTCTGAGACATAATTTCTGAAGTTCGTAGGCAAAGGGCTCCAAAACTCAAGCAGAAAGGGGTTCTCATTGGAAAGCCAAGAAGGCAAGGCCAACTTACGTGGGGCCAGGCTGCCAGCAGCTCGGCCTCCATGCCCTCCTTGTTTTTGATGATGCTTTCTTCAGAGATGGAGAGCCTGAGAAGGGGAAGGTGGAGAAAAGGAAGAAACATGAGGCAAGTTTGCTGTGATGGGGAGGTTTCACAGACCATCAGCCTAGACTCCCGCGCACCTGGCTGAGTATAATGCAAACAGCCACCACACAAAGAGGAACCTCAAGAGATAGTCCAAACACACACGTCCAGGGGCTGAAACTCCTGGGCGGGGGGTGGGGGGGTGGGGGGGGGTGGCGGGAAAGAGCTGTGTCGTTGCAGTTCTTCCCCTTAGTCTCCAGAGTTCCATGCAAAACTTTATTTGCAATTCAATGGTTCTACTGCTACAAATTCTTTTCTGAGAAAAACAAATCAAAAAACAAAACCTGTCTTGATCTAATCCTTGATCCTTACTTTATAGATAAGAAAACAAGTGTTTTCTTCAGCTGATCACGGGAAGGAAGTCCGGGACTGGAAGCACAAGAACACCAGGACAGCACTGCTGGCCTCGCTGTGTCTCAGGGAGACACGGGCAGCACCTAGCCCTCAGCCAGTCCTGGAACCGGGTGCGGTCACGAGCACTGAGTTGTGCCGGCAATCAGAGCCTCCACATGGGAACCCAGGCCAGCCGACGCCTCGACAGCAGCTGTTCGGACACCTGAGCAGAAAACCCAGCCAGCGCGTGTGACTCCCACCCACAGAGCAACGACACACCTGTGAGCTAGTGCAAGTCTGTGATAACCTGTCACACAGCAATAGAAAACTAATACACGGTCGATATCTTTTAAAGATACTTAAACAATAAGGAAGAAATATTATATATTTACCTACGTAGTTACCATTGCCAGAGCTTTCCATTCTTTCCAGAAGATCCAGATTTCCCTTTGGTGTCATTTCCTTTCTCCCTGAAGGACATCTTTTTACATTTCCTGCAATGTGGGTCTGCTGGTAATAAATTCCTTCAGCTTTTTAAGTCTGACAATGTCTTCATTTTGCCTTTTTTTCCTCAATATAGCTTTACTGAGATTTAATTCACATACCATACAATTCACCCACTCAAAGTACACAATCCAATGGTTTTTGGTAATTACATTACCTGTCTTTAAAACTGTAGTAATAAAATAACAGAATTTGCTAGTTATTGCTAAGTGTACAATTCATTAATTACATTCACAATATGGTACAATCCTCACTAATTCTACACTTCCTTATCACCCCAATGGAAACTCTGAAACATTAAGCAAACTCCCTATTCCTGCATCCCCTCAGACTCTGATAACCTACTCTGATAATTCACTGTCTCTCTGAATTTGCCAATTCTAGACAATCCTATAAATAGAATCATACAATATTTGTTCTTTTATGTCTAGCTTATTTGACTCAACACAATGTCTTCAAGGTTTATCCAAGCTGTGGCATGAATCAGAACTTCACTTTTTACAATGGCCAAGTAATATTCCATTGTACAGACAGACCACGTTGTTTACCCCGTTGTCTGGCGATGGACCCTTGGGCTGTTTCCATCTAGCGGGTCTTGTGAATGGTGCTGCTGTCAACACTGGCACACAAGTACCTGCTTAAGTCCCTGCTTTCCGTGCCTTCGGGGCTGTACCAGGAGCAGAACTGTTGGGCCATGTGGTAACTGTGTGCTGAGCTCCCTGAGGACCCACAGACCTTCTCAACAGCCGCAGCGGTCTTGCAGTCACACCAGCAATATGCACAGTTCCAGCCTCCCCACATGCTTGCCAAACTTGTTATCCCAGTTTTTAGATTATTACAGCAATTCTAGTTGGTGTGAAGTGGTATTTCATTGTAGTTTTGATTTGCATTATTTTCATGTATTTGTGGCCATTGGTACATTCCCTTTGGACAAGTGTCTGTTCAAGTCCTTTGCCCATTTTTAAGTTGGTTAGTTTGTGTTTTTGAGTTGTAGTTCTCTGTACATTCTACATATGAGCATATATACACACAGAAATACGTTTATGTATTTGGTGTATATGAAACCTTTATCAGATATATAATTCCTAAATGGTTCTTCCATTCCGTTGGTCTTTGTTGTTGAAATATATTTTTGCTGAATACAGAATTCTAAGTAGAGGCTTTTTAAAAATTTTTTAAATGTTTATTTAATTTTAAGTGAAAGAGACAGAGCGTGAACAGGGGAGGAGCAGAGAGGGAGACAAAGAATCAGAAGCAGGCAAAGCTCGAACTCACAAACGGTGAGATCATGACCTGAGCTTAAGTCGGATGCTTAACTGACTGAGCCACCAAGGTGCCCCAAAGTAGAGGTATTTTTTCTTTCAATGCTTTACATAAATAGCCCCATTCCTAATGCTCCAGGAATTACCAGAGTTGTCCAGCTGGCCAGTAGTAACAGTGTTCCCCATGCAAACATCAGGATTATTCCCTCCAACCCTTTAGAGGACTCCTTCCCGGCCTCGGGGAGCTTCCTTGCACACGTGTGCTGCTCTGTGCTCTGGAGTCCTCGTGGGAGACCCTCTGCAGACCTCTCCTCTCTGCTGCATCAGTCCCTCCTTCCTCGACTGGAAACCGGAAATCCCTCTCAAAGCAATAAAAGGGGGCAATCAGAAGGCTTACCCCATGGCTTTTCCATCTCCCAAGGAAGACTGTCCTTTGTCATCTGATATCCAGACAGACCGATTATTTGTCTGTCTTTTTATTGTTGCTGCTGTTGGATGGGCAAGAGAGTAAATCTATTCCCTGTCACTCCATCATGGATAGAAAACAGAAGTCTATAAACATTGCATGTTTAAGTTGTTTTAAATTTAGATTGTATTTTTAATTTCTACCCTTTGAATACAGGGCTTGACTATTTCCTGTATGTTTGTATTTACAGTTCTTTTGACTTTTTCATTCCTATTGTCTTCCCCCTTGGTCTTCTGGAGATCTTAAGTATTTCCATTGCAGCTCTATTCAAATTCATGTGATAAAAGCAACATGGCTTCTGCCCCGCCACACCACTAAAACGATTCTCACCAGTGACATCTATTGCAGAAGACACTGTTGGCCTCTGGAATGTTCTTGAAGCTCTGTATTTACTTTGCCTCCTTCCCCACCTCGCTTTTCTCTGTATGTCTTGGTTCTTAGTCTTCTCTAATGATTTCAAAATTATGATGAACTTTAACGTAGGGTCCCCTTGGTTGCATCCTCACCCTTTCTTGGTGCTCATTTTCAGTGACTCCCTGAGCACTTTGAGGACACAAAATATATCTACGTATTTTGTCCTCACTGTCTGTCCCACTGCACGGCACACAGCAGACCTACGTGTTTCAGCCAGAACGAAGAGCTCACTCCGTCTTCTATCCCAACCTTGTTCCACAACCTCAAGTGCATATTTCCAACTGTGCTCCAAAACTTACCAAGTGGTTTCTTAACCTCCCAAAGAGCTGACTCAAAATGTCAGATGAGCAAAGGCTGAAATAACCAGGGACGTCAAACTACATAAAAAATTGCTTTATGGAAGCAAAAGAATGATTTTCGCATATTTAGAGGTCCTGTGGAACAGTGATATTTGAGCTGCTCCAGAGGGCAGAATTAGGAGTAATGTGTAGAGTCACGAAAAGTCAGTTAAAGTCAATATAATAAGACATGGTTAAGCATATGACACCTGGAAATAGATCAGGTTGCCCAAGAAAGCAGGAAATTTCTGGCCACTAATAAATTTTCAATCAGATCTCAATAACAAAACAAAACAACTACAGTACAGCCTCTACTTTACATAGATATCTAAGGTCCATTCCGATGACCCTCCCATTCTATGATTATATAAACTTTTAAAAGTTTGTAATTAGTTTCATTTCATCCCAATTTCGTTTAACGTCCACTTCTGATAACTCACTCTAAACTTTATTTAAAAGTCAATGGCTTTCAGCCCTAACTGAACACTGGAATTGCCAAGTGTATTTATATATTACGACACCTGAATCCCATGTCTTGCTTCTCTGAGAAATTCTGACTTAATTGCCTGTGAGGGGACCAGGGTTTTGTTTATTTTAAATAATTCCCTGGGTGATTCTAATGTGCAGCCAAGGTTGAGAACTACTGATTTAAGCCATTATTTAATCTATTTAATTATTCAAACATATTTGAGCTAATTAATCAATTAAGTCCTATCACTTCTTAGGAATAACCAGATTCTTTGATCAATCACCAGATACACAAAGTATCTCTATGCAACTGGCCAAAACTGATTAGGGATACCGGGATCAGTTTTGTGTTTAGTGGAACTGCTGGTAAACTGATGACTATCTTGATGTTACTGATTTGGATCTTCTTCTGTTGTTTTAATAAATCATTAAGGAACACTTACTATGTGCCTGGCTCTGTACAAGGCCCAGGGGATAAAAACATGAACAAAGTATTTATTCTTGCCATCAAGCATCTGAGTCTAGCTGAAAAGACTGAAAATGGACACTCAGAGTTCTTAATGATTACTGCTCTGATAGCAGCAAGCCCAAGGGGCCACAGAGCACAGAAAATGACACCCAGCACCACCTGGCAGGTTCAAGGCTGAGTCCTAGAGCCACCCAGGCTCTAGGAACCGGGTGAATAAAGGCAAAGTCTGAGACAATGATGAGAGGCGCAGGGAGCTCACTGGGAAGGGCAGGGAGGAGGCAGAAAGGAGCCCAGAGACACACATGGCCAGACCTAGGTCACAACACAACAAAAATGCCATTTTCAGACTCTCTCCTACGTGTTTTAAGCCCAGAAATGATACTAGATTTGCAGCTTAAAAATGACTCCTCTGCGTGTGGGATAGTTCTGCGATGGACCGGAGGAAGGTGTAACCGCAGCAAAGGAACCAGGAAGGAGGTTAACATCATAATCCAGAGGGTGGGAACACAAATTATTGAGGGTAGAAATGCAGAGCCGGCAGATTTTGGAAATGGTGTATCCTAGAAATCAGATGGATACGGATGTGAAAACAGGCTGGGGGCTGGAGACGACTCCCAGGTTCCTGGGCGGCTGACAGGACCACCTTCAGGAGGAGGGGGCACTAGAGAGACGAGGGGCCCGTGTGTATCTGTGGATCTGTTGAAAGAACGGCAAACTGCCACGTGCAGCACCTCAGCTGGGCGTGTCTGGTGTTCTGGAAGCCTGACTACCCCACGCTCTCCCACAAGCGGTCCTTGAGAGCTTGTCTGGAGACACTAGCAGCGAGTGTAGCTACTCCTATACCTTTGACTGAAGGTCCTCGTCTATCAGAGAAGGTCCTCCTCTTCGGCCGAGCACACAGCTTCGGGAGGGACGCACGTGGGGCAGTAGAGGGGACGCCCGCCGAGAAAACCAGACCGGCCGAATCAACCCTGGTGACCAAGGGGCTGACAGATGTCACAGCCCGATCGCCCTCACATCCTCATGGCACTGGTTTTAAACATAGAAAACGGGCCAAAGACATGACATTTAGGAAGATATATTTAGATGTGAGGGTTATGCAGCTGTGCCGTTTGCCTTCCACATGCCTGTTCTATCTGTATCGATCCAAACTACACAGCTATATATTCTCAAGACTCGGGGGTGGGGGGTGGCCTTTTGTCACAGATTTGAGAGTGACTGTGTTCTTCCGCTATGAGACAAAGGTGAAGTAGGCAGATGGACAGGAATCTGAAAGAGATCACACACTCCTATCAACAATCCTATGACATAATCCCTATAGAGCCCACTAAGACACAGTAAGATCTGATAAAGCTAGCTCGTGGGATTATCAGATGACACCATGGCAATACATAAAGTCAACCAAAGATAACGTGAAGAGTATGATAAAGTGTAAAACCAGGATTAGATCATGGGGGAAAATCCACATTTAGGAAGCAAAAAGGAGAGAAAGAAAAGCCCACAAAGGAGGCAAAGAAAGTCCTACTAATGAGTGAGAAGATCCAGAAGAGGTACATCAAAAGCCAGAAGAATTTCAAGGGCAGACGTAAAATGAGCGTTCAGATCGGTTAAGGGTTGGGTTCCAACGTGCTGGGTTGGCTAGATGAGGGCTCAGCAATGATCCGGGGAGAGCAGTCTCACCGTATTGCTGGGAGCAGCAGACACAGTCCACAAAAGGAATGACAAGCTTGGGCGTGAAGAAAGAAGAGAAAAGGCACAGCTGGAAGAGGTCTGGGGACTGGAGAGCGGCTGCCAACAGAGGGCAAGGAAGTGACAAACCAGCAGGCTGGAGCCAGAGGAGAGAGGGATGGAGGCATCAGGATGGGAAGCCAGGAAGCTGGCGACAGCACCTCTCTCTGTGCCTTTCTTCTGTGGTCACGTCTCCCCCGGACATCCACCTTCAGCCCCCCTATTCTGATGGACCTCTGTGATTCTACTCGGCCCCCTTGAACAATCCAGGGTACTCTCCCCATCTTAACGTCCTTAGTCGAATCACATCTGCAAAGTTCCTTTTGCCAGAGAAGGTAACACAGCCACAGGTTCTGGCTCTTGGGGGAGGAGCATTCTGCCTCCGCCGGGGCGGGGACCGGCTGCAAGAAGCTCTGCGTCCGAACCAGAGGCTATGAAAGCCACTATCCAGGGCCCCAGAGGCGCTGCAGCTCAGCTCTGGTCAGGCACCTGACTGTCCCGGATGCACACCATCTACACTCTGGGCCCTGACACCATGTCGACCTGAATTCCTGCCGCGCTCGTCCCAGGCTAAGTGTCACGTAAGTGCTACCTCTTCTGGCAAGGCTTTCTGTTGTCCCAGAAAGAATAACGTCCTGACCAGTAATCGAGGGCCACTTTGCACAAAGGGACACCCCGCCTTAAGCTGCCACTACGTATTCGTCCACGCCCCTTCTGAGGTAAAGAACCACTTCAGAACTGGAATAATCCCATTCTAAATCTCAGAAAGAGGCTAGCATAGCGCTTTGAACTTCGTATTTGTTCTCCTGACATCCGTCAAATTCTTTTTTTTTATGTTCTTTTTTTTTTTAATTTTTTGTTTTTGAGAGACAAAGATAGCGCCAGCCGGGGAGGGTCAGAGAGAGAGGGAGACACAGAATCTGAAGACAGGCTGCAGGCTCTGAGCTAGCGGTCAGCACGCAGCCTGACGCGGGGCTCGAACCCACAAACCGTGAGATCATGACCTGAGCCGAAGCCGGACACTTAACTGACTGAGCCCCCCAGGCACCCCTGTCAAATTCTTAACAAGCACCCACAAAGATACCATGTCTGTTTCCCAAGGTGTCTGCCCTCTGGTCTCCATTTGAACCCCCAGTACTTGAGGGCCAGTGCCCAGAGACAGGAAAGACCTTGACAGGGACAGCATTTCACTTGGGCATACTGAGCATATGCTTCTTAATAAAAGCGAACAGAATCTCTTCGGATTCTGAAAAAGTTCATCAGTATTTAGCATGTGCAAAGGGCAAGGATGGTTAGCAAAAGAACACAGCTACAGTTAGAGCTCTGAGACCAGAAGGGATGGCAAAGACATACTTAAAGATACAAAAGGCAAAGCCCATGCATCTGTGAAAACTCAGCAAATGTATAGTTTCATTTTGTGCGTTTTATGTAAATTTACAACAAAAGAAAACGCTATATGAATACTGAATTCTAGTTAGAAACGCACATGCATTCTGAAGGATTTAGGGGAAGAACACCCTTGTCTGCAATTTACTCTGACAGGCATTTAAAAAAAACGATGGACTGATGAAGAAACAGATGTACGTTAAAATAAGTATAATCAAATGTTAATGGTAGAGTCGAGGGGTTACGAGTACTCACTGTAAACTTCTAATTTAGCTGTATGTTCAAAAGTTTTCATGCTGGAACGTGAGAAAAGGTAAGAAGGAGACAACAGAGAGGTACTGTGTGAAAGAGGAAAAATGATGCTCTTGGTGTTGGCCTAGCCATGCCCGGTCCTGACCTGGCTGCCGAGCCAGAAGACAGAAAACATGCTCATGCGATAGGGGACTTCGGTCCGATGTGAGACATCCTGGATGGTGACTGAAGGCCAAAGTGTATTGTAAGCAAAACAGACATATTACAATATGAAACTTCCTTTTCCTTAAAATAAAGATTATTAAAACCTATGTTTTTTTTTAATTTTTAACATTTATTCATTTTGTGAGAGAGAGAGTGTGAGCGGAGGAGGGTCAGAGAGAGAGACACAGAATCTGAAGACAGGCTCCAGGCTCTGAGCTAGCTGTCAGCACAGAGCCCGACGCGGGCCTCGAACCCACGAGTGGTGAGATCATGACCTAAGCCGAAGCCGGATGCTTAACCGACCGAGACACCCAGACACCCCTAAACCTATAAATTTTTAAAACTATGTTACTAAGACTTCAGTGTTTAAATTATGTCATGAAAACCAAGGTAACTCATCATTTCTAGGAGTATCTCTTTTTAACAGAAACATTTTCTCATCAAATTATGAAAAGGAACGAGCTACTTCCATAACGTTTTTAAGATGAAGAAGATATATGGAGGAAGGGAAGTGGAGAAATATTTTCAAACAGAGAGGGAGGCAAGCCCATAAGAGACTCTTAAATACAGAAAAGAAACTGAGGGTTGATGAAGGGGGCAGGGGAGAGGGGCAACTGGGTGATGGGCATGGAGGAGGGCACTTACTGGGATGAGCACTGCGTGCTGTATCTAAGCAGTGAACCACAGGACTCTACCCCTCAAACCAAGAGCACACTGTATACGCTGTATGTTAGCTAACTTGACAATAAATTATATTTAAATTTTTTTTTAATTAAAAAAAGAATGAAGGAACGCCTGGATGGCTCAGTCAGTTAAGCGTCCGGCTTCAGCTCAGGTCATGATCTTGCGGTTCGTGGGTTCCAGCCCCGCGTCAGGCTCTGTGCTGACAGCTCAGAGCCTGGAGCTGCTTCGGATTCTGTGTCTCCCTCTCTCTCTGACCCTCCCCTGCTCAAGCTGTTGCTCTCTGTCTCTCAAAAATAAGAAACATAAAAAAAAAGAAACTTTTTTTTTTTAAGGATGAAGATATAATGAACAAAGTGCATAGGGATTCTTGGGGGGGAAATCCCAGTTTCATTTCCTAGACAACTGAACTAAAAAACAGAACTGTTCTCATTTCTATTCATCCTTTGCTCTTATTTTCTATCTCCTAGTTAGATGTTAAAGTTTCCCATAGAGCCCAGGTATACTTCTAGTTAAAATGAGTATTAGGTACTTTGTTGCTATTGTGAGTAGACTTTCTTTTACAAAGGCATGAGTTAACCTGTTACTGAGGACAGTAAAGCAATTTATTCACTTACGTATTTCCTTTTCAGTCACTCTACTAAAAACTCATTGATGTTAACAGAATCTCTTCTACATGGTGAGGACATATATAATTAATAAGAATAATTTTGTAATCTTTTTTCCAGAAAATATACCTTGTATCTATGTAAATATTGTATTGTCCTGGGCAGAATATTGAGACAATGTTAACATAAATTACTGCTGAACAGACTTCCTTCTTTATCTGTATCCCAAATCCCTTCCCTGTGACTAGCACATGCTCAGAGCTCAAGAAACGTGTATTGAGAGAAGGAAATTGTGAAATTCACCCTCCAGGAGGCTTTGCAGACAATTTTAATGCAACAGAAGAGAAGTAAATGAGTTAGGTCATAGAGAAAAGTTAGTGTAGGGCTGAGGTGGTTTAAAAGGGGTGAGGAGTTGTCTACTTAACTGTCTAGACAGTTAACTACAGTCAACATCGCCAACCTGACACATCTGTTAGCTCGCATTCTGATGCCATCTGGTCTTCCCTTTTACTTTTTAAAGCACAGTATATTCTCCTATTAACAGATAGAATAGAAATGCTTCACCTTCTCCATAGACTTTGGGTGGGATCTATGTAACACTGATGTTAACCTTACCTTTGACATCATACTAGATGTTAAATGATATGCATCATTTTGATTGGCTTAACAACTCTACTGTCAAGGGAAAATAAAATAGTAATTAAATATGAGCTATCTCTGAAAAATAAAACTAGGATAAATACATACGCACCTCCAGTTAATCTACTTGATTAAACACACACACACATTTAGGGGCACCTGTCTGGCTCAGCTGATAGCGCCTGTGGCTCTTAATCTCTGGGTCCTGAGTTCAAGTCCCACACTGAGTGTGGAGCCTACTTAAAAATAAAATAGGGACGCCTGGGTGCTTCAGTCAGTTGGCCTCCGACTCCTGGTTTTGGCTCAGGTCATGATCTTTCAGTCTGTGAGTTCGAGCCTCGCATCAGGCTACGGTGGCAGTAAGAGGTAAAAAAGTTTTTTTAACTTACTACTTTTAGACTAGATCAAGAAATAGAAACTTATCCAGCCCTTTCTACAGGCTGGATATTAAAACAGACCGACTTCTTCAAGAAGCAAGGAGTCTGTAACTCTGATAATATCCACAAATAGAATCCGATCGTATACATATTTTGAAACCAGTATAACCACGTTGGATTTCTCCTAGGAATGTGAGACTCTTACTGCCAAGAAATTTCCTCCAAGAACAAAAACAGCATGATCATTTTCAGCAAACGCTAGGAAAAGCCATATGCAAAATTTGAAACCTGCAGCCCTAGCTGGGGGAGAAGAGCAGCAGGATCAGAAGACACCGCATCACTGAGAATCTGCGGTTCAGACCTACAACAAGCAGCACGCAGCACCAACCCCAAACACTGGCAGCACTGTCATTATTCTTGCAAAGCAGCAACGTGCGCTATTAATAACTGCGACGTGAATTCAAGAATCACCCGCAACGGCGAAAACAGTCATCCGAGCAACGAGTAAAAATCGCAGTTCGGAAGAAAACTTACTTGGGGAGGAACTCACCGTCCACCCAGAGCGCTGAGGCTAACAAGCAGCAACACGACGCGCCCGACGAGGAAGCAAACCCGCGCCGCCGCCCGCGCGTGTACCTGCAGCGAGCACCGGGAGGCGGGTGGGCGAGACAATCCCGTCACAATGGCAGCAGCGACCGCGAATCAATGACGAGCCAGGCCTCCGCGAGCAGGCGACGCGGCCGCGGCGAGGGGCGCAGGGGCCGCCCGGGCGGCGGCCGACTCCCCGCGCCGGGCTCCTCGCCGCCGGCCGCTGGCTCGCGCTCACGCCCCGCGCCCGCCGCGCCCAGGAACCCCGGTCCCCACACCCGTACACACACCCGCCGCGGCCCCGGCCGTCACACACACGCCCCCGTCCACGCACGCACGCGCCGCCGCGGCGCCCAGAAGCCCAGAAGTCTTCCAAGGGGCGGGGCGGGGCGGGGCGGGGCGGGGCGGGGGCTCTTGGGAAATGTAGTCTCGGCTTCTTGGGGCGGCCGAGCGCCGGAGCTCTGCTAGCTGCTCTCCGTCGGCTTTGGGGCCTGGGGACGCCGCCGCCGCCCGGCGCGCGCTCCCCGCGCCCTTCTCCGGGCGGCGGGGCGGTCCCGACTCTGAGAGGCAGGTACCTCGAGGCCGGGGGAGCGCGTGGGAGCGCGCGCCGAGGAGGCTCGCGGCCGGCGGGAGGCGCGTGGGGAGGGGCGGCTCCCGCGCCAGCGCCCTTCCAGCTTCGGGGAGCGGCCAGGCCTCGCCCGGGCTGCCGGCGGGGAAACGCGGGCCGGGAGGGCGCGGAGCCGCGGCGCGTCCCCGGGCGGCGGTGGCGGCGGAGGCCGCAGCCTCGGGAGCGGACGTCGGGATGTACCGGTTACTTGATCCGCGCGCTTCTCCTGGGTCTGTCCTAACCCGAAGGTCGCTCAGGGGTCGCGCCCCTGTAATGACGGATCCATTCTCCCAGGCAAACCTTAAATTCACAGGGACTTGCGGGGCGCCCGGTGGCTCAGTGGCGTGGGCGTGGGACCTGGATTTCTGCTCAGGTCGTGATCTCCCTCTACTTGTGCGCGCGCGCTCTCAGAAGAAATAACCTTTTTTAAAAAAGGGTTTGAAGTTGTATGAGTCAAAGAAATAACTTTTAAAAAACTGGCAGCAGGAGGCGGAGAGGGGGAAAAGGGATGGGCACTAAGGAGGGCACTTGTTGGGGTGAGCACGGGGTGTTGTATGTAAGCGACGAGGCCCGGGAATCGACCCCGAAACCAGGAGCACACTTCACACACCGTGTTAGGCAACTTGACAGTAAATTATTTTTTCAAAAAAATAGTCAATAAATTTCTTTTAAAAAATAAATTTAAAAATGGACAACGGAAAAAAAAATAATAATGAAACCTGATAGCACACGGGCGCCTGGAGGCTCAGTTGGTTACGCTTCCGCCTTCCGCTCGGTCGTGGTCTCACCGTCTGTTCCCGCGGCGTCCGGCTGTGCGGGCAGCACAGCTTCTGTGTCTCCCTCTCTCCCTGCCCTCGCCCAGTCCCGCTCGCTTTTCTTAGAAAAACACTTAGATATTTTTTCTTAACCTTTACTCCCTGTGCTCTGAGGGTCTCTGTTTAGACCATTTATTTAATTTTTGCCCTAAATTTACCGATCACTCACTGGACCACGCTACGAATTTTCGTGGCCGTCTGCCTGTCTCCAATCCCTACAGGACACCTAACCGACTTAGCCACCCAGGTGGTCCCGGCATAGAGCTTTCTTAAAACACACACACACACACACACACACACTCTCTCTCTCTCTCTCTCTCTCTCTCTCTCTCTCACACACACACACACACACAACCTATACAGACTGTTAAACAGCGATAAATCCTGAGATATTTAAAAATAATAGGGCATCCTCAGATCTGCTTCGAAGTACATTGGGTACAAAAGGATGCAGTAGCTGTTATAGTGACAGTGTTTCTGCTTGTCAATAATTCTTGCAAATGTTGTGCAGTGTTTAAATGTGATGTTCTTGTATTACGTTAGTAAAGAGTTGAATTCAGTTTGTTAATATTTTACTTGCATTTTAATCTTCTTTCCTTGTTCTGTCTGTGGTGTTTAAATGTGGGGTGTCTCCCTACTGGATGGCGTCCGCAAATGTGGGGCCACCATGAAACGGAAGCTGGTGGCGGTGGGTGAAAAGAATTCACCTGCAGCAGCACTCGGGAGATGGATCCCCTGAGCACCGGTCGGGAGCGCGGGCGGGCGGCACAAGGCCGAGGCGGGGCTGTTTTAAAGGGGGAAGATGAGGCGGTAGGTATGGCAGTGTATGCAGGTTTCCCGTTTTTGGTAACTGTCCCTGGTTGTAGGTAGCACATTAGTCAGGGCCCATGGCTGTTTTGAGGTGGGCCGCCTGAAACGGCTGTTTGCATTCAGCCCGGTGGTCCCTGTGCGCCCTTTCTAGTGCCATCTCTCAAGCCTGTTTGCCTGAAAGTGGCCTCTACACTCTCCTTGTGCTGCTGTTTTCTGTACTGTACCGAAAAGATCTCACAAGTCTCATGGATAATTTGGGAAGTATAAATATTTTTCTATTTTGTAAAATAGTTTTTCCATTGTAAATTTTGCACTCTAAATCCTTAGGGGTAGATATTTGAGTTCTGATTCAATTTTTTTTTAAATTTTTAAAGCCCCTTCCTTCCTTCCTTCCTTCCCTTTCCCTTTCACCCTTTTTCCCTTTCCCTTTCTTTTTAGAGAGAGAGAGAAAGCACATATGCAGGAGGGAGACAGAGACAGAGTGAGAGAGAGAGTCCCAAGCAGGCTCCATCCCATCAGCACAAAGCCTGACAAGGGACTCAATCTCAGGAACCATGAGATCATGACCTGAGCCAAAATCAAAAGTTTAACGCTTAGCTGACTGAGCCACCCAGGCACCTCCAATTTTTTTTAAGTAGTAGTTGAATATTTAAGTTTTCTAGTTCTGAGTCAATTTGGACACTTAAGGTTTTCTAGAAAATTGTTCATCTCATCTGAATTTTCAAGTTTGTTGGCATAAAGTTGTGCATACTAATTTTTATAGTGATTTTTTTTCCAGAGATTTTAAAAATCACTGCTTCTTAGTGATATTTTAAAATCATTGCTATAATTGTAGCCATCTCTTCCTTTTTGAGCTTAATATTTTTCTGGGCCATTCTTTTTTTTTTCTGGATTAGTCCTGCATTCTATACATCTATGTTAATGTTTTCAAAAAAGTGGATTTGGGTAGTTTTTGTGTTTTGGTTTTCTGTACAGTAACTTGCCCTGTATTTTTAAATTTTTTGTTGCTATTTTTCTACTTCTTGATTTGATTGACCAATTCATGTATTTTCTCTGAAATTTATTTGCCAAGAAATGTATATATACATTTTTTAAAAATCTAGTGTGTTGGGGTGCCTGAGTGGCTCAGTCAGTTGAGCATCCAACTCTTGATTTCCACTCAGGTCATGATCCCAGGGTCATGGGATGGAGCTCTCACAGGGCTCTCTGCTGAGTGTGGAGCCTGCTTAAGATTCTCTCTCTCCAGGCACCTGGGTGGCTCGGTCTCTTAAGCGTCTGACTTCAGCTCAGGTCATGATCTCATAGTTTGTGGGTTTGAGCCCCACGTCAGGCTGTGCTGACAGCTCATTTTTGAGGAGAGAGACAGAGTGTAAGTGGGGGAGGGGCAGAGAGAGAGGGAGACACAGAATCCAAAGCAGGCTCCAGTCCCTGAGCTGTCAGCCCAGAGCCCGATGCAGGGTTCAAACCCACAAACCATGGAATGACATGAGCGAAGTCATATTCTTAACTGATTGAGCCCCCCAAGTGCCCCTCTTATGGAGGATGTTACTGTGACTTAGAAATATGCCAGTGTTTTTTATATTTTTATTACTCTTTAGCACAGTACTGAATTCTAGGTTGATGTTGTTTTCCTTTAATACTTTGAAGATATTATCGTGTGATCTTCTAGCATTTAGATTTGCAGCTGAAAAGTTAGTATAATCGGTATTTCTTTGTAGGCATTTGCCTTTTTTCTCCAGTAGGTTTAAAATTTTACTCATCATCCCTGACATTCTACAGCTTCCGTTCAGGATATCTAATGGATTGGAAAAGTTTCCTCCATGTGGCTTGTGGTATATACTTGCAGGTCAAGGGCTTATATCTTTTTTTCAGCTTGGGATACAAACAACCACTATCACTAGTACTGCTTCCTTTATGATTCCTGTTATAGGAATTCCTCTTCTAGAATTCCTACTAGATACTTATTCCAGTCCTTAGTCCACCTGGGAATGGAAATGTGTGAAGCAGTATTTATGCTTTTCTTAAACAGATAGTCATTTGTCTTGACAACATTTTAAGAACTAGTTCGTCCTTCTCCGCCATTATTTACAATGCTGTCTTTATCATGTACTGAATGGCTAGCTACACATCAATCTGTTTCTGAGGTTATTGTTTTACTTTTTATTATTGCCCCATTATCATTACACTTAAGTTACTAGAAATTTATAACACACTTTGAAATAGAGTAGGGCAAAGTACTATTTTAATAATTGCCTTGTTGTTCATGTACCGTTGTTTTCCTATAAAACCTTAAAAATCAGATTGTGATTTCAAGAAGCCCCTGTTGAATATATAGATTAATGAAAATACAATGCAATTCTAGTCAGAGAAGAACTGAAACCAATGTAATATTGGATCCATGATCATGAGGAATGTCTCCATTTATTCAAATACTTTTTCCTGTTTGTCCCTAAAGTCATTTAGTTTTTCTTATTAGTTCTATAACTAGAAAAGAAATGAAACTTGGGGAATTAAGGAACAAGTCTAGAGTACTAGTCTTAACTTAAAACGCTTTAGCCAAAAGGAAACGTAAGTCCCTTTTTTGAAGGAGAAACAAATCTCTAATTTCGTTTTGCTTCTGAAAGAAGGGTATGGATGTGGGATGGGTCGGGGGACCTCCTTCACAAAACCTTAATTGCCATGGACTCATTCAGCTTATTCGACAAATATTTGTTGAGCATCTGCCATATTCTGGGGAATGTTCCAGGTACTCAGAATACAGGAATGAAGAAATCAGATGGAAATCGATTTCCATATGGTTTACCCAAGAGAGACAGACCCTTCTGGTTTAAGGACATAGACCCTATCTATCAAAGATGTTTATTTAAATAAAAATGCTAATTCTGTATTTTTTCCCATTAAAACTTAACTCTATTGTATTGAGATGGGGTTCACATGAGGGTTATCATCTAATCTTCAAACAGTGAGACTTGTAAAAATATTAACATAATAAATTATTTCATGCTTTGTTGTGATCCTTAAAGTGTCTAAGCACCTATTTTTATATCCACACTTTTTAAAAAATTTATTTTAAAGCTATTGTAAAAATTATTTTGGAAAGTATTACACCACCTGATTAACATTGTTAAGACCTTTGTCCCAAAGTTTGGATCATGGTTCATGCTTCTTTGTTGATCCCATTCAAGTTCTAGGTAGAATAAATTATCACAAGTAAAAATGGACTTTGGGAAGAGAGACTGAATTGGAGGTAAAGAGATGAATGTTTGTTTCAAAGTCATGTATCTACTTTTAACAACTTTAATAAAATTTCCTGAGTAGAGTAGCAGCCAAATCATCAGTGTTGTTAATCATGTGTGTTATTCAGTTAAAAACAGCAAGTGATATATAGAAAGTAACCCTACCTAAAATAGTTGTGTTTAACAGGGAAAATATTATTCCATTCCAGAAGATAACTAAAAAATTAGCAAAGTATGCACAAAATTTAATTAAACAACAATGCTTCTTTTAGCTGGTTCTCCTTAGCTGTAATCTTTTTTCATATTGTGTGCTCCAGGGGCATCTGAGTAGCTCAGTTTGAGTGTCTGACTCTTGATTTTGACTCAAGTCATGATCTTGTGGCTGTGGGATCAAGCCCCTTGTGGGGCTCTGTGCTGAAAGCATGGAGCCTGCTTGGGATTCTCGTTCCCTCTCTCTGTGTCCCGTCCCTGTTCTTTCTCTCTCTCTCAAAAAAAAAAAAAAAAAAAAAAGGATAAACTTTAAAACATAATAATACTGCATGCCTCTCCCACCCATTGTGGTGAAGTAGTCTCTAGGAGAAGCTACTATAACCGAGATGACAGTTCCAGAAGGGGGCCAAGGATGACTATTTCACATGTGACTACAAATCCTAGTAAAGATTTTAAGCTGACCAAACCTTGCTGGGGGGCAGTGGAGAGAGTCTACAGTTTTTCTTTTTTACCTTGCCACTTATGGAGCCCTGCTTCCACCTTTCTTCTTTTACCTGAACCTGCCTCTTTGGCTACAGGGAGGACACCCACTGAAATGCCCGCTTTGGATCAGAGAAACAAGAAAAGAAATAACCTGATCTCTTTTGCTCTGTTGTGCAGCCAGATATCACTTTTAGATTCTCAAGGTGGCAGCCATTGACTTGTCTTCTACAAGGGCTCTGTCAACACAGGACTCTGTTTCTATGTGAGAAACACTGAAGAAGAAAGGATGGTGGGTTGATTTCCCACATTACAGGGACCAGTGACCTTTAAAGATGTGGCTGTGGAGTTCACCCAGAGGTGGATGATGCTTGATTCTGCTCAGAGAAGACTTTACAGAGATGTGATGTTGGAAACAATATAAATCGTACCTCAGTGGAATATAAATTACGGAAGGCTGCTGTGATCTCCCTGTTGGGTCAAGAAGAGATAAGAACTATGAGAAAGAGAATTCTCTAAGGCACCCCTCCAGTCTGGGAGACTCAACTTAAAACAAAAGATTCTACCTTTAAGCAGAATATTTGTAAGGAGAAATCCTCGAGCGGAGTGAAAATGATAAGATTCATAATGGACGATTGGTCTTCCACATTAAGTGAAGACCAAGAATGCCATAAGACCAGAAAACAGCACAAGATCCAAGGGAGAAATAAGACGGAAGTGACCCAAAAGAAAACAGCATCTCAGGAAAGATTCTGTGACCATCATGAATTAGAGGAGAACACTAAAATCAAAACTTGTTTTTTTTCCAAGAGTCTCCATTAAACATTGCCATAAATGTCCTTTAGATATTGAGGGTTTGAAATATAATTCAGTCTTAAACAATTACAAGAAGCTGTGTAAGTGGGAAGCTCTATGAAAGTCATACATATGATAGAGCTCTGCGGCGTCTTGTAAAAATTCAAACAGCACAAAAAGTATGCATGCTTCAAATATGGCATACACTTGAAACATCATAATATGCTTCCTATATATAACAATCTTCCTGTGGTGAATTCCTATGAATGTAATAAAAGCAAGGCTTTTTGTCATTATCCATCCCTTAGGCAACAAGAGCCAACTCCTAGTGAAAAGAAATATTATCTATGTAATCAATAATGGGAAAGCCTTCAGAAGAAATTCTAATCTTATTTTGCACAAGAAAAGTCACATGGATGAGAAACAATATGAATATAAAGAATGTGGGAAAGTCTTCAACAATTTCTCAACCCTAAGGAGAGTTGTAAGAACACATACTGGTACAAAACCCTAGGAATGTAATCAATGTGGGAAAGCATTCAGTCAGAAAACATCTCTTAAGGCTCATGTGAGAACTCACACTGGAGAGAAACCTTATGAGTGTAATTATTTTGGAAGATCCTTTGGCACAAGTTCTCATCTCATAGTGCACAAAAGCATCCACACTGGCGAGAAACTATGAATGCAGTGACTGTGGAAAAGCCTTTACCATAAGCTCTCACATTAAAGTTCACCAGAAAACACACACTCAAGAGAATCTCTATGAATCCAAGGATTGTGGGAAAGTTTTTAGTGGTTTCTCATCCCTTAGAATATATGTGAGAACTCATACTGGAAAGAAATCCTATCAATGTAATGAATGTAGGAAAATCTGCAGTGTTTCCTCTTGCCTTAGACGCACGAGAACTTGCACTGGTGAAAAACCCTATGAGTGTATTAAATGTGGAAAAGCCTTCAGTCAGAGCTGTTCACTATGCACAAGAGAATTCATCCTGGGAGAGAAACCACAAATGTTACGAATGTGGAATTGGTTTTTTTTTCATTGTCTCAAGGTGGACTCCAACTCATTATTTCAGTGTTGTCCAAAATAAGCATGTAAGACTTATAAATGTGTGTGTAAACACCTCTCCAGCTATATAACACATTTTGTCTGTGTTAGTTTAATACTAAACATTGTATAAAATGTATCACAACTTTTTAAATATATATTGGTTTATAATTTTGCTTTTTGATTTATGATTACTTGCTTTATGATTTGAAGTTTGCAGTTGTTTTCTTAATAATTACTAAGTTAATTGCATATGTTTAGAGTGGCTGGAGTATCTGATTCTACTTTATTGTTATTTTCTTGGGAGTTGCTTTCTGGCCTGTTGTGGCAGATACTGTTAGTAGTCAGTCAGACATCCAGCTCGTCTTTTCCTACTCATAACCCTGTCTTGGCTCACACAGCAATATGTCCAGTTATAAGAGTCCTCGCAGTCTCCTTGCAACCAAGTGTAGCCAGTTTCCTTATCTTGAAAATCAAAAATAATATCACTGGAAACAGACCTATGTGGCCTTTTCTCTTTGCCTTTTGCACCTCACCCTTTTGCCTTCCCCATTTTTTTCCCTTCGAGTTTTCCATTCCTAGAGCTGAAAGAGCCATCGGTGGCCATGAGAATGGTAACCATGGTCTAAGGATGGTATAAAAGAAGGAGATCCAGCTTCCTCAGAGACCTCTTTAAGTAGCTGTATCAGCAGTGTACTGCTTATATATGGATATTTTTATGTCAGAAAGGTAAGCTTACTGATTATTAAAAAAAAACCTGCATAGAGTCAAAACAGTAACCTTGTTTTTTAAAAAGAAACAACCACAAAAGTATGTAGAGTTAAATCTTTTATGTTTGATGCATGTATTTGGATAAGCACATAGGAAAGGGAGGAATAGAAGGATATTTACAGAACTTTTGTGCTTAGGCTAGAAATGGTGATGGAACCAAGGTCACTGAAGCCAAGTGATCAGAGAAGCAGAGAAATCCCAAACATTTCAGTATTAGAAATCCAGCTTTCAGGGTGAGGGGAAGTTACAATTTTTAATTGCTGAATGAAGCCCTTGAGATTTTGCTGCTCGGTCTTACAAAAACTGACCAGGTCAGCTCTAATTTATTAAGAAACAAAACATAGAAGGAGGAGCCTACGATGAAAGAAAGAGGCAGCAGCTGCAGTTTTAGTCGTGTTCACTTCATAGAGTTCGAGACATCCAGATGAGCAGGGGATCTGCTGCGCTGCTGGGCCTGAGGAGGTGTTCAGGAGGAAGATACAGTTTTAACAGCATCAGTAGATAGACTGCAGTAGGTCTTGTGGAGGTAACTAAAAATGCATAGAGAAAATAGATGGTGTGAAAAGAGAATGTTTGCTAATGACCATGAAGACCTGCTATATTTAAAGGTAGGCCGAAAAAAGGAATCTTAGTAGATAAGCCAGAAAGACTGTAGTTTTGCCAAACCAAGACAAACTGGTGTCTCAAGAAGGAAAGTAAAAGCAGTTCTCTTAAATGCTACTTAGAGGTTAAATTAGATGATGAAGTCTGAAAAAGTGAACATATCACAGAGCAACATGAGGAATATTGTCAATCTTAGTTGGAAATAATATGCTGAGGATAGACGGTAGGTTGGGATAAGTTTAGTAATCAATTAAGGACAAGTAAAGACTGAATATAGACTAGTGTGAGAAGGAGAAAGTGTAGTAGCTACAGAGAGATTTTGTCAAGGAAAAAGTTTTGTGTTTTTTTTAGTTTGAGAGTGAATTTGCACAAGTGGGGGAGGGGCAGAGGAAGAGAGAGAGAGAATCCCAAGCGGACTCCATATTGTCAGTGCAGAGCCCGACTCGAGGCTTGAACCCATAAACCGTGAGGTCATAACATGAGCCAAAATCAAGCTCAGTCCACTGAACCATCCACGGGCTCATGGCAAAAGATTTTTAGAGTAATGAGTAACTAGAACATGTTTAAATTGTAATGTAATATGTCCAGCTTGGAGAGATTAAATATGCAGGTGTAAAAAGAGAGATAGTCAATAACACAAAATTCCTGAGAGGGGGTTGCATGTGTCTGGAGCACAGAGAGATGTATTAATGGTACTTCTAAGAAGGTATTTCCACCATCAAAGGAAAGGAGGGGTGGGAGGGCTGGTTTTAATTACCTGTTTACTTACTTATATCTAAGTTAATGGAGCTGCCCGCAGAGTATCTGAACTATAAAGTGCTGTTTGGTTTTTTAAGAGACACTTTCTGAATGAAGGAAAACTTCCACATTTATTCTATGAGGCCAGAATTACCTCAAACCCAAAACCAGATAAAGACTCCACTATAATAGAGAACTACAGGCCAATATCCCTGATGAACATGGATGCAAAAATTCTCAATAAAACGCTAGCAAGTCAAATCCAACAATACATTGAAAAAATCACCACAATCAAGAGGAATTTATTCCTGGGTTGCAAGCATGGCTCAATATTCACAAATCAATTAACATGATACACATTAATTTTAAAAAAGGATGAGAGGGGCGCCTGTGTGGCTCATTTGGTTAAGCAGCTGATTTTGGCTCAGGTCATGATCTCATGGTACATAGGTTTGAGCCCTGCGTCGGGCACTGTGCTGACAGCTCAAAGCCTGGAGCCTGCTTCAGATTCTGTGTTTCCCTCTCTCTCTCTGACCCTCCCCAATTTGTGCTCTGTCTCTCTCAAAATGAACATTTAAATTTTTTAAAAATAAATAAAAAAGGATGAAAACTATATGATCATCTCAATAGATGAAGAAAAAGCATTTGACAAAGTACAGCATCCATTCATGATTAAAAAAAAAAAACTCTCAACAAAGTATGTTTGGAAGAACATACCTCAACATAATAAAGGCCATATATTAACCCACAGCTAATACCATCCTCACTGGAGAAAGACAGAGCTTTTCCACTGTAGTCAGGAACAACACAGGGATGTCCGCTCTCACTACTGTTATTTAACATAGTACCGGAAGTTGTAGCTTCAGCAGTCAGACAATGAAAAGAAATAAAAGGCATCCAAATAGGCAAGAAACATCAAACTTTCACTATTTGCAGAAGACACAATACCTGTATAGAAAACCTGAAAGATTCCACCAAAAAACTGCTGGAACTGATACGTGAATTCAGTAAAGTCACAGGATATAAAATCAATGTACAGAAATCCTTTGCACTTATAAACCAATAATGAAGTGGCAGAAAGAGAAATTAAAGGATCCCATTTACAACTACACCAAAAACAAGAAGATATGTGGGAATAAGTCTAACTAAAGAGGTGAAAGACCTGTATTGTGAAAACTATAAAACCCTAATAAAAAAAATTGAAGACATAAAGAAAGGCTCAGGGATTGGAAGAAAAATACTCTTAAAATGTCTATAGTACCCAAAGCAATCTACACATTTAATATAATTCCTATCAAAATGCCAACTACATTTCTCGTAGAGCTAGAACAAACAATTCTAAAATGTGGATGTCCTCTTTGGAGAAGTATCTGTTTATGTCTTCTGCCCATTTCTTCACTGGGTTATTTGTTTTTCAGGTGTGGAGTTTGGTGAGTTCCTTGTAGATTTTGGATACTAGCCCTTTATCTGATATGTCATTTGCAACTATCTTTTCCCATTCTGTCGGTTGCCTATTAATTTTCTTGATTGTTTCCTTTGCAGTGCAGAAGCTTTTTATCTTGATGAGGTCCTAATAGTTCATTTTTGCTTTCATTTCCCTTGTCTTTGGGGACGTGTCGAGTAGGAAATTGCTGCAGTTGAGGTCAAGGAGGCTGTTTCCTACTTTCTCCTCAAGGGTTTTGATGGTTTCCTGACTCACATTCAGGTCCTTCAGCCATTTTGAGTTTATTTTTGTGTATGGTGTGAAAAAGTGGTCTAGTTTCTTTCTTCTGCATGTTGCTGTCCAGTTCTGCCAGCACCACCTGCTAAAGAAGCAGTTTTTTTTCCATTGGATACTCTTTCCTGCTTTGTCAAAAATTAATTGGCCGTACATGCTCATGGATCGGAAGAATAAACATTGTGAAAGTGTCATTATTACCCAAAGCAATCTACACATTCAGTGCAATCCCCATCAAAATTGCACCAGCATTCTTCTCAAAGCTAGAACAAGCTATCCTCAAATTCGTATGGAACCACAAAAGATCCCGGATAGCCAAAATAATATTGAAGAAGAAAACCAAAACGGGAGGCATCACAATCCCAGACTTTAGCCTCTACTACAAAGCTGTCATCATCAAGACAGTATGGTATTGGCACAAAAGCAGACACATAGACCAATCAAATAGAATAGAGAACCCAGAACTGGGTCCACAAATGTACAGCCAATTAATTTTTTTAATACTATTTTGACAGATGTAAGGTGGTATCTCATTTTGGCTTTGATTTGCATTGCTCTGGTGATTAGTGATGTTGAATATCTTTTCACATTTCTGTTGGCCATCTGTATAACTTTGGAGTAACGTTTATTCAGGTTCTCCGCCTGTTTTAAAATTATTCAACTTTTTTAGCATTGAGTTGGACAGGTTCTTATATATTTTGGATATTAATCTCTTATTGGACACACTGAACACAAACATCTTCTTTCATTCTGTAGATTGCCCTTTCATTCTGAGTTTATTCTCATGTATCATGCAAGAAACTGGTCGTTTTCCCAACACCATTTATTGAGGAGATTGTCTTTTCTCCATTGTATATTCTTCCCTCCTGTCATAAATTGATGCTGTAAATGAGGGCTTACTTCTGGCTCTCTGTACTGTTCCACTGATCCGTGTGTTCATTGATCTATCTCATTAATGGTTAACTCTGAGTCATAATTTTTTTCTTTCACTTGTCTGTTTTCTAGTTTATGTAGTAAACAGAATTAAGCTTCCTTATTTTTTTAGGTGAACAATTCCATTATGAACGTAATTTCCAAAAGCATGGTTTAATGTCCTCAAACTCATACATAGATTTGTTTAAACTGCTACTGGATATTGATTCTATTTTTGAAGTATCAGATAAATTTTTTTTTGCATTTTTAAAACTGCCTTTTCTATCTCCCAACTTTTTAAAAGCAAAAATTTTGAAAAGGGCTTTTTTTTAAGTATTGCTAAAGGGTGTGGGCTCTTTTTAAACTTCATCTAAATTGACTTCTAGGGTAAATTCAAAACATGAGGGAAACAAATAAGATGGTAGGATAAGAATAGGGGGACCTGTGTGAGATAAGGCAGTCAAGAAAGGTCCCCAGGAGATGACACGTCAGCCAGAATCTGAAGGAAAGGAAATGGTCCTCCATGGGATGCGGGAGGGGGGAATGGAGGGACAGAAGAAGATCTTTCTGAATAGAACAACAAGAGTCAAAGTCCTCATTCAGACCTTGGCATATTTTTCCTCTCTTCCTCTCCCCCTCTCTCATCTCTGTTTCAGTATTCTTGTTAACAATTCACTTTCCAGTTTACTATCTTGAGTTCTCTTTAATTTAAAGTCCATCTGTTCAATTCTTAATTTCAGATATTATGTTTTCAATTCTAGAGTAGCCATGTGACTTTTTTATAGATTCTACTTACTAGTTGAAATTGTTTTTTCTTCCATTCTTTCCTGTATTTTAACATATTAACCATAGTTACGTCAAAATCCTTGTCTAAAAACCCCAGTATCTAGGCACCTGTATGTCTGCTTCTCTCGTCTGTTTTGTCTCTTATTGATTACAGGCATAGCTCAGAAATACTGTGGGTTCCGTTTCGGACCACTGCAGTAAAGCAAATATTGCAATAAAGCAAGTCAAATGATTTTTTGTTTGTTTCCCAGTGGAGATATTTACTCTTTAGCACAGCCTATTAAGTATTCATATCTGTTATTTCATTTAAAAAATGGACACACCGTAATTTTTAAACTACTTTATTGCTAAAAAAAAAAAAAAAAAAATCCTAACCATCACTTGGGCCTTCAGTGAGTCATAATCTTTTTGCTGGTGGAGGGTCTTGCCTAGCTGTTATGGCTGCTGACTGATCAGGGTGGCCGTTGCTGAAGGCTGGGGTGGCTCTGGCAGTTTTGTACGATAATGAAGTCTGACCCATCAATTGACTCTACCTTTCATGAATTTCTCTTCAGCATATGATGCTGTTTGATAGCATAACACCCATAGTAGAATTTCCTTCAAAATTAGAGTCAGCCTTCTCAAGTCCTGTCACTGCTTTGTCAACTAAGTTTGTATAATAAATTAAGTCCTTTGTCATTTCAGCAGTCTTCACGGCATCTTCACCAAGACTAGATCCCATCTCAGCAAACCACTTTCTTTGCTCATCTATAAGAAGCAACTCCTCATCTGTTAAAATTTTATCATGAGATTGCAGCAATTCCATATAATATTAATGAAAAATAAATATTAGGAGAATCACCAAAATGTGACACAGAGACATAAAGTGGGCAAATATTGTTGGAAAAATGTCACAAATAGACTTGTTCAATACAGGGTCACCACAAATCTTCAATTTTTTTTTTAAAGGCAGTATCTGCAAAGCACCATAAAATGAAGTATGTCTATATAGGATTCTGTCCCTCACATGCCTAGTGAATTTTTTTGTGCCAGACATGTTTAAAAGAACCACAGGGGCTCCAGGTTACAGTACCTTCTACCAGAGTTTCTCCTTTCCTAAGAGTGGATTTCCTAAGCTTCAGTGGATTCTTCTGCCCCCTGCAGCCTTAGCGAGGCACTGCAGGGACAAGGTGCTCAGTCCAGGGAGAGGTCGGTCAGGTTCTGGGTACGGTGCTGCAGGTAGTCGAAGTCATGCACGAGGAAGGGCACGCGGGACCACTTCTTGGCCTGGACTCTCCCTTGGGGTGTCTCTAAAAGCATGCTGCGAACGTTGAGCGCTGGCAGCTTCAATGACTTGTAGATCATCTGTGGATCATTTGGTTGGTCTGAGGGGCTAATCACTTCAGTCCCATAACTTTGAGCTGGGTCAGAGCTACACTGAATTTTTAATAAGCCTCATTTACCCTTGTTTAGCCTTTGTATTTTAGGCAGGACTCTCCTAAAGCTTTTAAATCTGACAGCTTGTCAGGCCCGAGTCTCCTTAAGCCCCTACCTCATGCAGCTTCAAATGTTGATAGATGCTTGAGGAGCAGACTGGCTACTTATCTGGGCAGTCACTCTTCTCTACGGTGCTTATCATTCCTAAGTACTGCAGACACTGCAGACACTGCACTCTTTCAGAAGCTTTTCTACCAGCTACCCAGGCCCCTGCACAGCCCTAAAACTCAGCACATGTGCCAGGAGAGAGCACCAGCTGTGCATTTGAAGCTCCTCAAGTTGCTAATCTGACACGTCCCCTCCAAGTGACCACAGAAACTTGTGATTTCTCTCTGGAATTTTGGTCTATCTAGTCATCATTGCTTCCACAGTTCAAATATGCCTCTAAAAATATGATTTTGGTGGGCACATGGGTGGCTTGGTTGGATGAGCATCTGACTTTTGATTTCAGTTCAGGTCGTGAGCTCACATTTGGTGGGATCGAGCCCCAAGTCAGGCTCCATGTTGACAGCATGAAACCTGCTTGGGAGTCTCTCTTTCTCCCTGCCCCTCCCTGCTCACACTCTCAAATAAATGCACATTATAAAAACAAAACAAAACAAAACAAACTACTAAAGGGGCATCTAGGCTCAGTCGATTAAGCATCTGACTAGCCCAGGTCATGATCTCATGGTTGGTGGGTTCAAGCCCCACGCTGGGCTCTGTGTTGATAGCTTGGAGCCTGCTTGGAGCCTCTGTCTCTACCCCTCCCCAGCTCATGCACTCTCTCTCTAAAAAATAAACATTTTAAAAAACTACCTAATTTTAAAAATATTTTATGTGCTTTATCTGGTTGCTGCCACAATACTTCATCCTATTTGAAAGTAGACTTGTTGAAAACATTGTAAGTAGCAGTTGAATCCAACCTGATAGTAACAACATCACATTCATCTGAGGAGATAATAGTAAAAACTGTTGCACATTCTACACTCACAGCAGCATGACAGCTGCATCTAGGAGTGGGCCAGACGTGGACGTTCAACTGTAGACCTCACTTGACTGTACATAATATCATTCCAAAGGTAAAGGCAATTCAGGAAGATTTATAGAGAGTCATATTCCAGAAGTACCATGTGTTATGTGAATGACGACCCAGTGGGCTCTTCTATAAAGGACAGACCTATTCATTTCAAGTATGATGACTTTACAATGAATGGATAATTGAATAAATGACAACAGAGGAATGAAAATACTGTACCTGTCTCAGCTTAAATAATAGTTGCATTCCTGAGCATGTTTCACTAAATTTTACACATCTCAAATATGCAAACCTAAGAAAATTGTTTCTGCAATACTAACTACTACATAGATCAAAATGCTTTAGCTGTGGATCACCTGGTTGGCTCAGTCGGCTTAGGACCCAACTCTTGATTTCAACTCAGGTCATGATCTCAAGATTGAGCTCTACTGGGCATGGAGCCTGCTTAGGATTCTCCCTCCCCCTCCCCTTCCCTCATTCACCCTCTGTCTCAAAAAAAATTTTTTTTCAGCTGGATGTTTATCCCTTCAGGTGTACTGAGATGGTCACACTGTATCACCATTGCTTCTCTGTCTCAACCACACAAACAGGAACTGAAATAGTATTATGTTCTACAAGTAATCTCAAGTGCAACACCATACAGATACTTTCCACCTACTGTTTGGGGTTATACCTTAGTATGTCTGGCTATTTTTGAAGAATTTCTCCTTGAAAACCAGGCAACTTTATGTTTTGGTTTTCTGCTACCATGGAAAGCACTACCGTTTACAAAAAGTGATTATGCTAAATATGGAAAGATGTAACAGATTTGTGTGCTAAAACTGAGTGAAAGAAACCAACTACAAACCCTGCCAGCACCTTCTTGCTGTGACAAATAAAACACGTATAACAGAATATCCACAAACCATTCGTTTTCCTTCTTACTTCGTAGTTTCTTGGCATCTCTTATATAACCTAGAAATTATCTGCATTTTAATTTATTTAAAAGTAGTAGCGTAATTCTTATTTCCTGAAGCATCTTAACCTAAACTTAATGAGAGTGCCTTTAGGATGAGTTACATAGTTCAGGATGATGCTGCATGAAGGGAATTTTATGGGAAAATGATTATTTTTGAGAGAATGATTCAGACAATTTGCTAAGCAGAACGACCACCTGCAAAGTTACCCCCTGCCTACCCCACACTCACCTGGTCAGAGGCCTCTCATCATTTTCTCCATCATTCTTTGACTCCTTCCCTTGCTTCAGTAAGGAGGTCACATGTGATTTAGAAACAGAGTCCTGCTTTCAAGAGGGAAAAAAATAGATACTTCAAAATATTATGGTTCTTCCTTAGGTCCAGACCCAATCTCTTAATATAAAGGAAGAAAAGCTATTACAAGAAAAGCAAAAGCAGGTGGAAGAATGCAAGCCACTTTCCACTTTTACCGATTTTAATTCATTTCCTCAAGAATACGAAGGAATCCAGGCAGGCAATTTAAAGCCCACTCCCTATTTCCTAAAGATACCTAAATTTGGGTTCTAAGTTTGGAGGAATCATAGCCTGGGGTGAGGTTCCCATGGTTCTCAGTCATTGTGTTACCATATGACTTCTGCTCAGGGTCCAATCAGCCCCAGTTCTCCTGAGACAAGTCTATGGCCATGTCTCTGAACGTTACAAACCTCTGAAATGATAAATACATTTTTGTTCACCCAAGACCCCCATAGGTGCTAGGAAAAGTAATAATGCCAAGAACCTGAAAGGAACAGGAGGATTTGCACAACAGAGTTGTTCTGGCAGATTCTGGCTTTGAGAGAATTATTAGGCAGCAGCCATGTTATGTAGGTCACAATGAGTAGGAAAGAAAAATGCCAGCCTTTCACTTCGTGAAAGATTTGCCCATATGTGAAAAAAATAGGGGCGCCTGAGTGGCTCAGTCGGTTGAGTGTCCGACTTCGGCTCAGGTCACGAACTCACAGTTTGTGGGTTCGAGCCTCATTCAAGCCCTGTGCTGACAGCTTGGAGCCTGGAGCCTGCTTTGGATTCTGTGTCTCCCTAGCTCTATGCCCCTCCCCCTCTCATTCTTTCTCTGTCTCAAAAATAAACATTAATTTTTTTAAAAAAAGAACAAAACAGACTTAAATAAGGCACTTATTCAAGTGATAAACTGCATATTTTTTAAACAAAATGCAAGGTAAGTTCTTAAAACTAGCAGACAGATGCTTGAAGGATAAGATACACCTTTAACTGGGACATTAAAAAATGGGGAAGGTGTACATGGAGAGTGAAAACATATTCTGATTTATTTTGACAAATATGTGCTTACAAAGGACACGTTCCTACTGCAAATAGAACAAAACTACCTTGGCATTTTCCTGTGAAAAACCTTAATTACGTTTATTTAGACTAAACAGGTCTAGTCATATTCAAGGATAAACATGACTTTGCATGACCTTAAATCTAAATTGTGTCTCACAATTAAAGCCATAATATACTAAAAGTGTCTCTGTATTCATGTATGTTTCTACAAAAGCACACTCATCTTAGTTAGGGATGTCAGTATTGTGGTAGTTGCATTTTCAGAATCACAAATGCTGTGGAAAAAAAAAAAACTCTGCAATTACCAGATCAACTAAAAAACAAAATATTTATTCATAGCTTTTTTAATGTGCTTTAAAACAAAAATCGCCCCACCCAAAAACAAAAATCTCCCACAGATTCCCTCCAGTATGACTTCTCAAAACTCTTAAGATTTTTGCCACACTCGTTAAGGTAGTTTTTCCCCCAGTATAATTCTGTAGTTTTGAAATAATGCAGAAAATCACCATATGTTCCATTCATTTATAAGGTTGCGTTTTCTCTCTAGAAGAGTATTTTAAAACTTAACAAATATTGCATGGTACAAAAAAACATTTCCAAATCATTGTGTTTGCATGACTTTGCTTCATTATGAACTTTCTGATATCCAGGAAACAGTGCAATCTTACACATAATCAGTCCTGTTTGAGCCAACAGATGCAGAATTAGGATCAATTTCTAATTAAAATCTTTCTCACATTAATTGGCCACATATCCTTCACCAGGTGAAGTCTTGGGATGATTTCATCTTCTGACACCACAAAAAGAATGCAAAGCTCTTACCAGCTGTCCCACAGATTCCTGAGTTATTTTGTCTCCAGGATGTTGAATCAAGAATGACCCATTTTTCTTCACATTCAACATATTCACATAAGGCTTCTTTCCAAGAATCCTTTGAAGTCCGAGTAAGGCATTAACCATTTTTCTGAATCCATAGTCTTATATTTCCTCTATAGTGTGAATTTCTTTGTGTTCAGTAAGGAACGAGTGATAATTAAACGAATTCTCATATTCATAGGGGTTCTCTAGAGTGTGTGTTCTCTGATGCTTGGCAAGGTTTGAGCTCCAGCTGAAGGATTTATTGCACACTTTACACACATAGGGCTTCTCCCCAGTGTGAGTTATCTGATGCAGAATGAGGGAAAAGCTCCGGCTAAAGGTTTTGTCACATTCAGTACATGCATAGGGCTTTTCTCCAGTGTGAATTTTCATATGTTGCATAAGGGATGCATGCCATGTGAAAACTTTACCACATTCATTGCATTCATAGAGCTTTTCTCCAGCATGAATTCTCTGATGTTTAATAAGGAATGAGTGGCATCGGAAGGCTTTCCTACACTCATTACATTCATAGGGGGTTTGGGTAGTATGGACGCTCTGATGCCGAGTAAGGTGAGAAGAACGGCGAAACGCCTTCCCACATTCAATGCATTCATAAGGTTTCTCCCCAGTGTGTGTGATCTGATGGCGAATGAGCTCTGAGCCACTGCTAAAGGCTTTCCCACACTTCCTACATATATACTGCTTCTTTCCTATATGAATTCTCTGATGTCGAGTGAGGTTTGAGGCACGGCTAAAGGCCTTTCCACATTCAGTACATTCATAGGGTTTCTCACCGGTATGTGTTCTCTGGTGTTCAATGAGGAATGAGAGGTAACTGAATGTTTTATTACAGTCCTTACACTCATGGGGTTTCTTTCCAGTGTGTATCATCTGATGTTTCACAAGGTTTGAGATCTGGCTAAAGGTTTTGCCACATTCCTTACACACATACGGTTTCTCTCCAGTATGAGTTCTCTGATGTAGCACAAGGGAAAAGCGCCGACTGAAAGTCTTCCCACACTCATGACATCCATGGGGCCTCTCCACAGTACTGATACTCGTGTGCGGAGACAGAGCTCCTTGATGAGATACCGTTCCTTGCCTGATACGTCCCTGATTTCCTTGCATCTGAGTATCTTCCTCGAATTTCCAGCCTCCTTTAAAGCTGGAATATTCAGGGCCGTGGCTTAGAATTCTTTCCACTACCAAACACTGGGGTGAGTCGTCTTCATAAATGACATTTTTTTGAGAAAACTCTTTGACTTCACCATCTGATTCTGAAAATGAAAAATCAAAGCGAATGTTTTTGTTTTCTGTATTGAGTAAGATAAAGCCACTACTCACTTTTTAAGTGAGAGATTTAAAAAATAATAATCATTTTTTTTAAAAGGCATCTCAGCACTGCATGGCTTTTATAGTTTTTGTAGCTCTCGTGTAGACTGAAATCTGAGCAGTATGCCCAGAAATTCAGAAGACATCAGAGGAGAGATATAGGCAAATAAGGAAAAAGATGAAGAAGTAACTGAAGGGGAAGGAAAAAAACAACAGGAAGATAAATAATTGTGAAGCATGGGTTCTGTCCTCCTCAGCTCCACTTAAACTTTATCTGAGACCAAAATGACTTGAAAAAGACAAGTCCATAATGCTGCTAATAAACTAAAAATGTTTCTCAGATCCCACAAAGACATCAAACTGTCCCAAAGGCTTTAAGTAAACATTTTACAGTAGCTTATTCTAAATGAAAAAATAAGTAAAATGTATCTCTGACAATGGTTGTCTATGATCCTCACTCTAACTCTACTTTCCAAACTGACAGCTGAAGCTCAACTCTGGTATAACAGTGTCTTTCCATCATAGGCTTTTGATAAATAAATTTGGGCCCTGATTTTCTCCATAAGTTTATCATTTTGGGGGGAACAAAAACTATGATATGAAGACTTTTTAAAAACCATATTCGCTCATACCCTAATCCTTAGGAAATATGTAGGAATAAAAGGCCATGATATATGCAACTTATTCTCAGATGTTTCAAGAAAAAAATCATATACCAAATGATAGAACAAATAATCTGAATAAGGAGCTTATGAGTATTCTTTATACTATTCTTGCATGCTTTCTAGAAGTTTAAAATTATTTCCAAAAACACATTTAAAAATTAATTTTTCTCTAAAACACACTTTGACATTTATTTTGTTTAAGGGGGTGCCATCTTTTATTATCCCTGACCATAAGTTTCTAGAAAATATAAATAGATCTGTTTCTTTAATACATATCTGAACAAAGAATTGAGATCTATACTTACAGGGTTATGGGGTAGGCATGTAGAAATAAAAGATTACAATAGAGGAGACTGTGAAATAACATTTCAGAAAATGATGTCAATAAAGAGAAAATATTTTTTTAAATGCTTATTTATTTTTGAGAGAGAGAAAGAGAGAGAGTACAAACAGTGGAAAGGCAAAGAGAGAGGGAGACACAGAATCCGAAGCAGGATCCAGGCTCTGAGCTGTCAGCACAGAGCCCGATGCAGGGCTTGACCCCATGAATTGCAGGATCATGACCTGAGCCGAGGTCGAACGCTTAACTGACTGAGCCACCCAGGTGCCCCAGTAAGGGGGAAATCTTACATTACTTTCCTGGCTCCTCTATGAACCAATTCCACATCCACTGAGCACCTCAGTAAGAGCCCTTGGGATATAAACTTAGTTCTTTTCATGAGCTGAGAAAATAAATAGGGAGATAAAGAGGACACAAAACAATTAATAATATAAGAAACAAAAGTTCACTCTAGTTAGAGTAAAAATTGTATGAAAGATCAGAAATAAGATATAAAAATCCACTGCAACAGATAAAGAAAGGCTTCATTGAAGAAATTAGTTGAGAACTGAAATACATGATGACTGAGTCAGGTGAACCTCAATATTACAGGGTATTAGAAAAAGTCACTGGTGTTAACTGCACAGATTTAATATATTTTCTGCCATATGGTTTCACAGACCAATGAAAGTCAAAAACACAACCAAGAAAATCAGGTACAAGATATAAATAGAATGCTAATTATCTCTTCCTTACCCCTCTTCCTTCACTCAATATCACCTCCCCTTTTCCATCGTCTACTGTGCCCATATGCTTTCTGGTAAACGCCAAATGGATCTGATATAACTTAGCACTTACACTTATTAAAAGCCTAAAGGGATACAAAGATTCATTCTTAACGTAACAAAGGGTTCCAATGATAAATCAGCAACTAATACTCTCAAAGCAAAAATTGTAGAAGCATTCACTCTCCTCTTATGAAAAAAAAAAAAACAAACAAATCCTCTGTCACCAATGTTACTTAAAATCACTGAGAAAGTACTTCATGTCATATAGCGTTGGGAGAAAAAATCCACCAACCTAGAATTGTGTACCCTACAAAATTATACTTAAAGGTGAAGGAGAAATAAAGATTTTCTGAGACAAAAACTGAGGAAACATGCTATCAGTAGACATGCCTTGCAAGATCCAACACCTATTCATGAAAAAAACTAGGAATAGAGCGGAATATCCTCAAGCTGTAAAGAACATAAAAAACCTACAACCAACATCATGATGGTGAGAAATCTGAACACAGGAAGGCTGTCCCTTCTCAGCACTGCTTTTCAATGCCATGATGGAACCCTTGGCTAATACAGAAAGACATGAAAAGTAAATAAAAGGTATATGGATTGGCAAGGAAGAAATAAACTTTTTTATTGGCAGATGACAGTATTATCTATGCAGAGATTCTGAAAAAAACTTAAGAAAAAACTGGAATAAGTAATTATAACAAAATTGCAGGATACTAAGTTAATGTACAAAAGTCAGTCTTTCCCACATATCAGCAATGAACATATGGAGGCTGAAACTGAGACCACATTCCTGTTTACATTAGCACCCCAAAAAATGAAACACTTAAGTGTAAACCCAATAAAACATGTGCCAGATTTATATGAGGAAAACTATAAAACTCTGATGAAAGATGTGAAATAAGAAGTAAATGGAGAGACAGAAATATCCTACATTCATAGGAAGCCTCAATATTGTCAAGATGTCAATTCTTACCAACTTGATCTATAGATTCAATGAAATCCCAGAAAGCAATTTTACAGATCTCAACAAACTGATTCTACAGTTTATATTGAGAATCAAAGATCTAGAATACCTAACAGAGTACTGAAGGGAAAGAACAAAGTCAGAGGACTGACACTACCTAACTTGAACACTTACTCTAAACTTACAGTAATGAAGACAGTGTGGTTCTGGTGAAAGACTAGACAAGTAGATCAATGGAACAGAGTAGAGAGCTCAGAAATAGACCAGAATAATTACAGGCAACTGATCTCTGACAAAGGAGAAAAGACATCTTTTCAACAAAGAGTCCTGGAACGACTATACATCCACACGCATAAAAATGAATTAAGACACAGACCTTACACTCTTGACCAAAATTAACTCAAAATGGTCATAGATTTAAATGTAAAACACAAAACTATAAACCTCCTAGAAGATAACATAGAGGGAAACCAGGATGACCTTAGGTATGGCAATGGCTTTTTAGAAACAACAACCAAAGACATGATTCATGAAAGTAATTGATAAGCTGGACTTCATTAAAATAAAAAACCTATGCTCTGCTAAAGCCAGTGTCAAGAGAATGAGAAGACAGGCTCCAACTGGGATAAAATATGTGCAAAAGACGTCTCTGTTAAGACCTAGTATCCAAAATATACAAAGAACTCTTAAAACTCAACAAGAAAATGAACAATACAATTTTAAATTGGGCAAAAGACCCGAAGAGACACCACACCAAAGATAAACAGGTGGCAAGTAAGAATATGGAAAGATATTCAACATAATGTCATGAGAGAATTCTAAATTAAAAGAGATACCACTACATACATATTAGAATGGCCAAAATCCAATCCACTAACAACATCAGATGCTAGCAAAGATGTGAAGCAGTAGGAACTATCATTCATTGCTGGTAGAACCACTTTGGAAACTGGTTTGGCAGTTTCTTAACTAAATATACTCTTACACATGATTCAACAATCGCACTCTTTGGTATCTACCCAAATTAATTCAAAACTTATATTCACACAAAAGCCTGCATATGAATATTTATAGCAGTTTTCTTTATAACTACCCAAACTTGGAAGCCACCAAGATATCCTTCAGGGGGAGAATGCAAAAGGAAACTGTACTTCATCCAGACAACAGAATGTTATTCAGCACTAAAGAGAAACAAGCTGTTGACCCTGAAAATGTATAAAGGAATCTTACATGCACAGTGTTGAGTGAAAGAAGCCACTGTGAAAAGGCTAAGTACTGTATGATCCCAACTATTGACATACTGGAAAATGCAAAACCGTGGAGATAATAAAAAGGTCAGTGCTTTCCAGTGGTTGTGGGGAGAGGGAGAGAGATGAACATGCAGAGTATGAAGGATCTCTAGGGTAGTAAACGTGTTCTGTGTGCTACTAAAATGGTGGGTACATGCCACTCATTACACATTTGCAAAACTCTCAGGACGCACATTCGACAGCACGAGTGAACTCAATGGAAACGATGCACTTTGTGTGTAACGATGTGTCAATCTAGTTTTGTCAGTTGTAAAAAATGCACTACTGTGACAGGGGATCGTGGTAAGGGATGTCCACAGCGCAAGAAGTTGGGGTGGGGGTGGGGGTATATAGGAACTCTTTGTACTTTTCACTTACTTTTGATGTGAACCTAAAACGGCTTTTTAAGAAGTTTGTTAATTTAACGGGTCACTTGGGTGGCTCAGTCAGTTAAGCGTCCGGCTTCGGCTCAGGTCATGATCTCAACGGTTCATGGGTTTGAGCCCCGCCTCGGGCTCTGTGCTGACAGCTAGCTCAAAACCTGAAGCCTGTCTTCAGATTCTGTGTCTCCCTCTCTCTCTGACCCTCCCCTCCTCACGCTGTCTCTCTCGGTCTCTCAAAAATAAATAAAAAACATTTAAAAAAATAAGTTTATTAATTTAAAAAAATCATTCTAGTATGTATAGGAAAGAAAGGTTTAGGGTATTTTTATTCCTCCAATAAAGACTGAAAAATATAAATATACAAATTCACTAGCATTCCTACAGAAAAAGCAATATCACTTGTAGGAAAAGAAACTAGGTAAAGCTGCTTAAGAATAAATTCAGCAGGGGCGCCTGGGTAGCTCAGTTGGTTGAGTGTCCAGCTTCAGCTCAGGTCATGATCTCACGGTTCATGGGTTTGAGCCCCACATCGGGCTGTGTGCTGACAACTAGCTTAGAGCCTGGAGCCTGCTTCAGATTCTGTGTCTCCCTCTCTCTCTCTGACCCTCCCCTGCTCGCGCTGTCTCTCTCTGTCTCTCAAAATAAATAAATAAATAATTTTTAAAAAAAGAATAAATTCAACAACAAACAGGGTTTACAGGGAGTTTACACAGAAGATTCAAATTTTAAGAAGCTGTTCTATTTCAATTAATTCCTAAATATGTACTTTAGCTCAGTATCAGCATCATCTGGGAGCTTGTTAAAAATGCAAATTCTTGGAGCACCCACATGGCTCAGTCAGTTAAGCATCAGACTCTTGATTTCAGCTCAGGTCATGATCTAATGGTTCACTGAGACTGAATCCTGAGACATTGTCTGCGTGGAACCTGCTTGGGATTTTCTCTCTCTGGCTCTCCCCCACTCGCACTCTCTCACATGCTCCCTCTCTCAAGATAAATAAATAAACTTAAAAAAATGCAAATTCTGGGGCGCCTCGGTGGCTCAGTCGTTAAGTGTCCTACTTCAGCTCACATCATGATCACGCAGGCCACGAGTTTGAGCCCTGCATTGGGCTCTGGGCTAACAGCTCAGAGCCTGGAGCCTGCTTCAGTATCTGTGTCTCCCTCTCTCTCTGCCCCTCCCCTACTTGCACTCTGTTTCTCTCTCAAAAAATACACATTAAAAAAAATTTTTCATGCAAATTCTTCAGTTCCACACCAAATGTAATGACTTAGAATATACAACGGAGTATTACATGGCAATGAGAAAGAATGAAATATGGCCATTTGTAACAAAGTGGATGGACCTCAAGGGTGTCATGCTAAGCGAAATAAGTCAGGCGGAGAAGGACAGAAACCATATGTTTGCATTCATAGGTCTAGCAGGAGAAACCTAACAGAGGACCAGGGGGAGGGGGAGGGGAAAAGAGAGTTAGGGAGAGAGAGGGACGCAAAACCTGAGAGACTGTTGAATTCTGAAAAGGAACCAAGGGTTGAAGGGGGAGGGAGCGGGGGGAAAAGAGGTGGTGGTGATGGAGGAGGGCACTTGTGGGGAAGAGCATTGGGTGTTGTATGGAAACCAATTTGACAGTAAACTATTTAAAAAAAAGAAAGTAATAAATAAATAAATAGAATCCCAAAAAATAAAAAAAAAAAACCCTGCCTAAATATAATTAACATCTCAATGTGACTTAAACAAGATCTAAAGTCTTAAAACATGAAAAAGATTCAGTTACAAGGCAAGTTACAGGACATACAGAGAAACAAACATTTCATTGTCGCACAGGGCAGCACAGCCATAGACAACCCAGTTCTGACGCACACTTGTGAAGCATTGATGTACGGACAGTGCATTTAAAAAAAAATCCTAGGGGCACCTGGGTGGCTCAGTCAGTAAACCAACTGACTCTTGATTTTGGCTCAGGTCATAATCTAATAGTCATGGGACTGAGCTCCTCATCGGGCTCAGTGTGGGGCGCGGAGCCTGCTGGCAACTCCCTCCCTCTCCCTCCCTCTGTCCCTGTCCCACACTGCGGCTCGTTCGCTTGCACTCTCTCTCTCTCTGTCAAAATAAATTTTAAAACTTATATGAATAAGTAATTTTAAAAATATTAGGCAAAACTATTATTTTGGTATGAAAAATAATATTTTGGTCATGTAGGAAATGTCTCGTTTATTCATGACAGTGAGGTACTACATACAGTGAAATGTTGAGATGTCTGTAATTTACTTTCATATTTTTTAAAAAAATGTTAATGTTGATTTCTTTTGAAAGAGAGAGAGAGCATAGGCAGGAGAGGGGCAGAAAGAGAATCCTAAGCAGGCTCCATGCTGTCAGCACAGAGCCCGATGTGGGGCTCAAACCCACAAACCATGAGATCATAACGTGAGCCAAAATCAAGAGACAGACGTTTTACCTGACTGAGCTACCCAAGTGCCCCTGTAATCAACTTTTAAATTATTCAGCAAAATAAAAGGGTGAGGTAAGGCAAATACAGTAAAATGTTATCCATTATTTAATCCACGACTAAGGCTGAATAGTTTTTGTATGCAAGGATAGAAAAAGAGAGATTCAATTAGGAACGGAGAACCCAGAAACATACACAAAATCGATATTTAAGTATGACAAACTGAAGACGACACAAGGACAGGACAGACACATCAGTATGTGGTGTCAGAAGTGGCGAGTAACTCAGGTGACACACAAAAATCAGTTCGGAGCAGGCTATGGGCCTAAACGTGGGTGGCAAAATCACCAGGCTTTTTAAGAGAAAATATAGGAAAATGTCTTCATTATAACCTCACGGTAAGGAACAATTTCTTAAACAGCCCAACCACATAGGGAAAGATTAGTAAATCTGACCACACTAAAATTAAGAATTTCCATTCATCGAGAAAGGTTATTAAGGAGGAAAGTATGCCATATGTCAGAGAAGATATTTGCAGTGACAATTAGCAAAGAATTTGAATCTGAAATATATAACTCCTACCAATCAATAAGAAAAAGACAAAGAATCCAATACATGAGCAAAAACCTTCAAGAGGCACTTCACAATGAGGGTACCTAAATATCCAAGAGACACCCCGAATGGTGCTCAACCACATTAGTAACCAGAGAAACGCAAGTTTCAAGAACTGGTAAATTTGGGGAGCAAGAGGAACCCCCTTATGGTGTTTGTGAGAATGTAAATCAGTAAAAGCACTTTGGAAACCATTTTGGGAGTATCTAACGATGTGAAAGTGGGTCCCCGTCCTCTGACCCAGCGATTCCAGCCCTGAACATGACCCCAGGAAACCCACGCCAGGATGCAGGGACAATAGTAACACTGCCTGCGACAGCCCTGAAACGCAAACAACCCAAGAAGGCCTCAAGAATAGAATAAATGGGGGAGGGCTTAGCTGTACAAGGAAACAGCCTCTAGAGTAATACACAAAGTGCATAAGTCTTAGAAGTACTTTTGAGAAGGAGATCACAACATATACATTATGAACCACTCTGTGTAAAGTTCCCAAACACACAAGCCTAAACGACAGTGATTATGGACACAAACGGCAACAAAGCTATAAAGCAAACACAGAGAAGACCACCTATGGAGGTGGGGGGGGGGGCAGGGGTGAGCACTCAGGAAACCCTTAGGGACCGGCAGTGCTCTGTTTACTGACCCGAGTGGTAGTTCCATGGGTGTCTTAATAACTGGTTAAGCTGGACATTTAAGTTTTATGCATTATTTCCGTGTGATATTTAACCTTTCAAAAACATACTGGCCAATTAAGCCGACCGTGCGCTCTCCCCATGGGGGCCTGGCGTGTGGCGGCCGTAGACAACACCCCCTCAGCAGGATATGCAGCCTGTTGCTCCCACGGCTGCCTTATAGGACCTCGGGGACAGCCCTGTGCAGTGGACACTCACGTCCGACCTCATGCTATCCCCAATGTGGGCTCCAGACAGGAACACAGGGGATGTTTAGAAAGCCCCAGGGCACAATAGCCAGGGTCCAGATAGGCCAAATCATGTCCATCCATACCAACCTGCAGAAGGAGCATGTGACTGGCACCTTCCACAGGGCCAAGTTCAAATTCCTAAGTTCCCTGGCTGCCAGAAGATCCACGTCTCCAAGAAGTGGGGCTTTCCTAACTCTAATGCACAAGAATTTGAAGATATGATGGCTGAAAAGCAGTCCATCCCAAATGTCCATGGGGTCAAATACATCCCTCACCGTGGCCCCCCGGACGAATGGTGAGCCCTGGATGAGCTGTATTAAAGTAACGAAGGGGCACTTGGCCCCTCGGTAGAGCACCTTGAGGTCATTTGTTCAAGCCCCCACACTGGGCATAGAGATAGATGGTGAGGAGGGAGGGAGGAAAGAAGTAGTGGGAATAGCAGCAATTTTTATATATTGCCCTTTACCTCCCTTCCCTTGTACAGTTTTGTTGGTTGTATTATTTTTACAACACTGACAAAGGACACTGTTCTTCGGCTCATACGTAAATGAAGAACTCGCCCTGCACGTGCTCCACTCAGGACTTCAGCCCCCATCAATACCTTCCACGCCCTTCTGGAAGTCTGTAGCATGTGCGAGTAACCAGCTCTCCTGACAGGTGGAGCTCAGCGTTCCTGACACCGGCCCCTGTGCCCTTATCAGCCTTCCCAGCGGCAGGCCTCCCGCTGCCTCAGCGGAAGGTCAGTGAGCCTCCACGAGAGGTTCGATTCTGCAAACTGACTAAAGACCTGACAGAACTCTTCATAAATACAGAAATTAGGCCCCACAGGTCCTCTAGTCTAATCTCCATAGAATCTTCCAGGGTAGGGAATGGCCCTTTATTTTCACAGAGCTTCCCCAGCAACCCTACTGTCAACCTAAGGTGAAGGTTTTAAGGCACTTATCAATCTCATGGCTCCAATTTTTGCTTCTTAATATTAAAATTCCCACGTCCACAGCTCTGACTGGGACAGTTTTCTGTGATCTATTCCAATAGCCTATTGCATCTCTTCACTTGGAAATACCACCCTCTCCTCACACCTAGCGTATCTCATAACGAACTCTACACTTCTTCTCCAAAACTGATCCTCTTCCTGCCTTTTCTATTACTACTATCCCTGTCCAGATCACCTAGGCCTACACACCAAATGGGAATTCCTTTTTCCTTACTGCTGAGCTGACAATTTGAGGACATCTAATGAAATTATTTACATTATTTTATCTCACTAGACTATAACTTCCTTGGCGGTTACTATACTTTTTTATATTTTCTACTATCTGTAGGACCTAAGAGAAAGTCTTTTAAATAAATATTAAGAGAATGTGTGAGTGAATGAGTAAAGGCATCAAGTAACCAAAAAGTAATGAAAGTCTTTCCAAGGTGGCTAACTAGAAGAGTAGTATATAGAAAAAATATATACCTTTTAATTTAGGCAACAGAAACACAGGTCGATTTCGAGAAAGAAAGGGAGGAGAATCAAAAAGAAATGAAGTTCAGACCCGGACAGAGCTAACGACGGGAAGAAAGCACACATCTATTTGTCAGAAAGAGGGGAACGGATAAGACGAGCTAAAGACAGACTGGTAAGTGGGTGTGAACATGGTTCCTTACGGAGCTGACGGCAAGACTTCACAGTCTCCCTATCTCTGCTTCCTTTAAGGGAGAACTTTCCAACCAACATACAAAACAGTATTGCTTTCTCACTGATTAGTTGGGTTATTATTAACTTACTCACCTGAAAACAGATCTCTTCTCACATCTCCTTTCTCCAGCCAGGGCTCTTTCCCTTGCTCCAATAAAGAAACCACATATGGCTTAGAAATGTTAAGACCTGCTTGCAGAAAATGAAATAAATTCAAAATCAGTCCTTGAGTCCCTAGAAGAGGGGCCATTAAAAAGAAATGCCAGGGGCACCTGGGTGGCTCAGTCGGTTAAGCGTCCGACTTCAGCTCCAGTCATGATCTCATGGTTTGTGGGTTCAAGCCTGGCATCAGACTGTGCTGGTAGCTCAGAGCCTGGAACCTGCTTTGGATTCTGTGTCTCCCTCTCTCTCTGCCCCTCTTCTGCTCATGCTTGCTCATGCTCTCTCTCAAAAATAAATAAATACTTTTTAAAAATTGTTTTAAAGAAATGCTAGATGTAGGAGCACCTGGCTGGCTCAGTTGGTACAGCATACAACTCTTGATCTTAGGGCTGTGAGTTTGAGCCCCACTCTGCATGCAGAGATTACTTAAAAACAAAATCTTGAGGGGCACATAGGTGGCTCAGTTGGTCAGTGTCTGTGTCAGGCTGTGCGCTGGATCCTGCTTGGGATTCTCTTTCTCCCTCTCTCTGCCCTTCCCTTGCTCACTTGCTCTTTCTCTCAAAATAAATAAATGTTAAAAAAAATAAAGTCTTTCAAAAAAGAAAAGAAATGCCAGATGTAAATATGAGAGCTAAGGATTAGGTGGTTATAATCCATCTTAAAAAGTTAAAAAATGGGCACCTGGGTGGCTCAGTCAGTTGAGCATCCAATTCTTGATTTTGGTTCAGGTCATGATCCCAGGTTGTAGGATCAACCCCCGCATCAGGATCCTAGCTGAACATGAAGCCTGCTTAAGACTCTCTCCCTGCTTCTCCCTCTGCCCCTCCCCCACTCACATGCTCCCTCTCCCTTTCTCCCTAAAATAATGAATAAATAAATAAATGTAAAAAACAAACAAAAAACTGGGGCGCATGGGTGGCTCAGTCGGTTGAGGGTCTGGCATCGGCTCAGGTCATGATCTTGTGGTTCATGGGTTCAAGCCCTGTGTCAGGCTCTGTGCCGACAGCTAGCTCAGCTCCTGGAGCCTGTCTTCAGATTCTATGTCTCCTCTCTCTCTGACCCTCCCCTGCTCACGCTGTCTCTTTCTTTCTCTCTCTCTCTCTCAAAAATAAATAAAACACTAAAAATAAAAAACAAAAAACATACCTCTTCCAGAAATATTAAGTGAGAAAACCAAGATTTGCCGCAGCCACCCAGGTTCTAATTCTGACTCAGAGGAGAGAAGGAGGAACACGCTTACCCAGCGAGGCCAGGAGGCTGTAGGTCTCCAGCATCACGTGCCTGTACAGAGCTCTCTGAGCAGGCTGAAGCCGTTCCCACTCCTCCTGGGAGAAGTCTATGGCCACATCTCTGAATGTCACTGACCCCTAAAATGACATACAGATATCTACACAACCAGCACCCATGCTCCCAAAGGCCCTGATTAGGAGTGAAATGAGCCTCACGGTGGAGGGTAGACAGTGTATGCACGTAGTGGCAATGGGTGTTTCCAGAACCCTAATTAGTTTTGTTGCATAACTGCCAAAAAGGAGAAAAAAATAAGTGCAATTTGTCCTGAGATAACTTACAATTCTGTGAAAGATCAAGGATTATACACATGAACAATATGGATTTCTGGCTTTTGGTGTAAAAGTTCTTAGAATCTTAAAACACTTCATGAATAGTGAAGACAACCCCTTTGGATTCAACAGGCAACGTATACTTTCCTTAGCAGCAGCCTATTCTAATAAGATCTGGCAAGAATTTCTGCACGGTAACAACTGGCTACCGCAGACCTTGAAGGAGGGGCACGCACTCAAGTGCGTCCCGGTTGCCCCCATTCCGGGAGAAAGGGCTATACCTTGAGGGTGATGTAAGCAGTGTCCCAGAACGCGGAGGTCCGCAGTACAGCACAAAGATTACCCAAGGACAACAGGTAACACCTCCCAGAACGGAAGGAAAGCTGTCCCCTCAGGGTCAGGAGCACTGATGAGCAGCCTGCTTCCGCACCTCAGTGATCCGCAAAGCCATTAGCAGGAGCAGAAATTTTTAAAGGGGCCAAACTAGTAAGAGCCCCAGATGCATGGCAGTTATATGTTACAGTTAAATAAAGTGTTTTAAGTTACAAAAGGTTAAATAAAGGAAAACTATTTTCTCAACGATGTAATCTGCGGCACAGATGGAAACTGGACTCCCCAGCAAATTTGGGGAAGCATCTGGATTTGGAGACAACCATGACACAAAGTAGGACAGAGAAGTAGATCTAAAAACAGAGGAACTAAATCAAACGCTGGCCTTCTTACCCCCACCTCTGGGAAACATAACTGCCAGGGAGCCTGTTTGAGCCCCCACCCCGCCCAGGAAGGGTCACGCATCAGAGTCACTTGGGAGGGACTGCTGAACTGCGCACCAGAGTTTCTGGTTCAGAAACTATGGGATGGAGCTCATGAATACACATTTCTAGCAAGTTCTCAGGTGCTGCTGATGCCGGTGGTCCAGGAATTCCATTTCGAGACCACTGACACAGCTGCCAAATTACTTCAAATATGTTTGGGGCAGCCGGGTGGCTCCGCCGGTGAACGGCCTGACTCCCGATCGTGGCTCAGGTCATCATCTCATTCCTGGGACGGAGCCCCGCTTCCGGCTCCGAACAGCCACCGAGGGGCCTGCTGGGGATTCCCTCTCTCCCTCTCTCAAAAATCAATAAACTTCGATATATACGATTGAGAAAGGGGTAGCTGGCGCGACGGACAGAGGAAGGCACTCCCCGTTCCAATGCTGGGGAAGGAGCAAGTCGCCTAACGCCTTCCGCCAGGTCAGAACCCGCCCACAGCGCGACGGCGTCCGGCCGACCCTCCCACGTCCCCTCAGGCCCGGGTGCCACGGGGAGGACCGGGCAGGGCGGTTCCGGGGGAAGCAAGCCTCGGTCCCCAAGTCCTGAACCACGCAGACGCCCTGGGACAGACGAGAGGGCGCGGCTCACCTGCGACATGGCTCGCGGCGGGGCCGAGCGGCGCAGGGGGGCGGCGGAGCTGGCGGGGAGAGAAGGCAACGCTGAGCGCGCGGGCCGCCCCGGGGCGCCCACCCGCCCTCGTCCCCCGGAAGCGTCACCCAGGGCGCCGAAGAGCGTCCCTCACAGCCACGGGGAGCCCGGACCTGACCCGCACCCCGGCACCGCCCCCCGTAACGGGGTGGGGGTGGGGGGGACGGGAGGGCGCGTTTCCTCCGCGCCTCAGGCCGGGAGGACGAGGCGTTCTCACGCTCCAGATGGTCTCCGGCGCGGCCCACCCGGAGGGGATCTCGCGCACAAGGGGCTGCTTTTAGGTACCTCGGGCCCAACGCGAGCCTGACTTTCGGATCCGCGTCCAGGGACTCTGCCCGCCGGAGCCTCAGACCCCAGACCCCCCAGACCAGGCCGGGCAGCGGGCGACTACACTTCCCAGGGCCCCCCGCGGCCTCCGGGCCGGGGCAGAGGCGCCCCCATCACTCACGACCGCTGCCGAACGCCCCACGCCTGCGTACGCTGCGCCTGAGCCGCGGGCCTCGGAAGGCTACGCTTCCGAAGACCGATCGCGGGCTCCCGGCCAGGCCTGAGGCGCCCCCCTCAGGCACCGCCACTGCCAGAATGCAGGCACCGCGGGCCCAGCGCCAGAGCCAGGGGCTCTGCAGCGACTACGCGTCCCAGACCACAACTCCCAGAATGCGCCGGGACAAATACCGTTGGTCTCAACTACGACTCCCATAATGCCCCATGTCCAGAGCCTGAGACCAAGACACCACCCACAGACAACTGCCAAACCCGGAACCGACTACGGCCCCCCAAACTTCCGTGACAAATCACCGGCGTCGGCAGCCGTAGTAGGCGGCATCCCCGCGTGAAGGACTGCGATTCTAAGAGACTCTCGTGTCCAGCGCCAGCGATGGCTCCCGTCCACCGAGCCTGGACGCTGCAGCCACGGGACGTGCCGCGAGAACGCAGCCCCTGGGTGGCCCGGCTCCTCCCGAGTTCTGATCCGCCCCAACGCCCTTCGGAAACGAGCTGAAACGCCTGAACCGCCAGAACGACCTAGGGGCTCCTTTTCTTGCTGCGCGGTGCAGGGTGCGGTCGTGGCCGCGCAGGGAAGGTTTGGGGGCGCAGGCCAGACACCGCCCTGCTCTTACAGAGCTCAGAGCCCCATGGGGAAGGAGGCGGGACGAGGAACTAGACACCGAAAGAGTCGGCCCACGGAATCAGGGAGCCTTGTTTCAGGTGGAGGGAATAGTTTACGCAAGACTTTAAGAAGTAAAGGCAGCCCAGAGCACCTGGGTGGCTCAGGCGGTTAAGCCTCAGACTTCGGCTCAGGTCATGATCTCACCACTTGTGAGTTCGAGCCCCGCTTTGGGCTCTGTGCTGACAGCTCGGAGCCTGGAGCCTGCCTCGGGTTCTGTGTCTCCCTCTCTCTGCCCCTCCCCCACTCTCTCAAAAATAAACATTAAAACAAAATTTTTTTAAAAATCCTCCTCTACCACTATGTTACCCACTGTCATGATTTCAACTTCTATTTATATGATTTGCCCAGATCTTTTGGCTAATCATTTTATTTCACACAAAATGATGAAAATAGGAAAAGAAACATTTAGAAGAGAAGAAATGGATTTGTTTGGGGATATGTTGAAATCAACATGTATCTGTTTAATCTCATCTAGTAATCTTGTCCAAACAGTTATTTTTCACTTGGAATCTTACTCTTCTTAACCAGATCCATTTCTCCAAATCTTCTTCAGAGGTTAGCCTAACATTTAAAAAGAGTTCCAAGGGACACCTGGGTGGCTCAGTCGGTTGAACATCTGACTTCAGCTCAAGTCATGATCTCACAGTTCATGAGTTCGAGCCTTGCGTCAGGCTCTGTGCTGACAGCTCAGAGCTTAGAGCCTGCTTTGGATTCTGTGTCTCCCTCTCTCTCTCTGCCCTTCCCCTGCTCATGCTCTGTCTCTCTGTCAAAAATAAATATTAAGAATTTTGAAAAAATAAAAAGCAGTTCCAAACATAAGCCTCAGATTAACATAATGTGATGCTTTTTCATTGCCCTGAGGTAAAGCAAAAGTCCTTAACATGGTCCACAAGAATGCATGGTCTCACCCCTGTCTTTTCAAGCTCTTTTATTACTTTCCGCCTCTCTGTGCATTGTTTCCCCAAATGCCATGTGTCTCAGGACCTTTTCTACCTGAAAAGGCTGTCTTTTCACACCATAACTTCACTAGCTCATCTCTTCTCTTCTCTTCTCTTCTCTTCTCTTCTCTTCTCTTCTCTTCCTTCCTTCCTTCCTTCCTTCTTTCCTTCCTTTCTTTTCTTTCTTTTCTTTTCTTTCTTTCTTTCTTTCTTTCTTTCTTTCTTTCTTTTTCTTTCTTTTTCTTTCTTTCTTTCTTTCGTTTATTTAGTTTCAGAGAGCAGGGGAGGGGCAGAGAGGAAGGGAGAGAAAATCCCAAACAGGCTCTGCATTGTCAGCATGAAGCCCGATGCAGGACTCAAACACAGTAACCATGAAATCATGACCAGAGCTGAAATCAAGAGTCAGACATCTAACCAACTGAGCCACCAGGTGCCCCTTCATTGGTTCATTTCAACTCATCCTTCATAATTCAACTTAAGCAACTCCTACCCAAAGAAGTGTTCTGTGATCCTATTGTGATCTGTGAGTACTGTCCTTTTGATTCGAAACTCACTGAATTATTTTTTAATTTATGATTTAAAATTTACGTCCCAGTTAGTTAGCATATAACATAACGATTTCATGAGTAGAATCCAGTGATCTATTCCCTACGTAGAACACCCAGTGCTTATTGAAACAAGTGTTCTCCTTTATGCCCCTTGCCCATTTATCCCATCCCCCCACCCACAACCCCTCTAGCAACCCTCAGTTTGGTCTCTATACTTAAGAGTCTCTTATGTGTTTGTCCCTCTCCCAATTATTGTATTGTTTTTACTTCCCTTCCCTTGTATTCATCTATTTTATATCCTAAATCCCACATATGAGCCAAGTCATATGATATATGTCTTTCTCTGACTAATGTCACTAAGCATAATACACTCTAGTTGCATTCACGTTGTTGCAAATGGCAAGATTTCATTTTTTTGATTGCTGAGTAATACTCCATTGTGTATATCTATACCACATCTTCTTTTTTTAATAATAAACTAATAATTATTTTACTTGAGGATGATGGAAATTTCCAAAAAGCATGACTATGAGAAGATAAAGTGTCCATCCTTATATATTTTGTATGCAAACTAGTAGAATCCCAATACTTGGTAAAAATAGCTTTTAAAAATTTCCCCGAGAGGTACATAAAAATCAATCCCAATTTTTCATGGCAGTTCATTCTCCCTTGTTATCTACAGATTCAGTTTTCTGTGCCTTCCTTTCCAGCTTCTTGCTTTTCCTCCTTCTTCTCTTTAGCACCTTTGTTAACCTTTGTTTCAGGTTCTTTCTTGGCAGATGTTTTCCTTGGTTGGGGTGAAGCAGGTTTTGCTGACAAGCTGGCAGACTGTCTGGTGGGCTCCTGTTTAGTTACTTGGATCCATCCTTGCCCTCTGTATTCTCCGGAGACTTGCTCTTCAGCATAATGACTACGTTCGTGCAGGGAAAAAGTAAAGCAACAGGGTGGAACTGCAGACACCGCTGGTGGATCCTGCCGCTGCCCCTGCAGCTGCTCGTGCACAGGGCACGGCATAGCCCAGCCTCCCTGACCTGCCTTTACCAAACTTCTTTATCCATTCATCTGTCAGTGGGTGTTGGCCATTGTATATAGTGCTACTACGAACATTGGTGTGCATGTGCCCCTTCAAAACATCACACCCATATCCTTTGGATAAATACTTAGTGCAATTGCTGGGTCGTAGGGTAATTCCATTTTTAATTTTATGAAGAACCTCCATACTGTTTTCCAGAGTAGCTGCACCAATTTGCATTCCCACCAGGAGTACAAAAGGATTCCTCTTTCTTCACATCCTTGCCAACGTCTATCATTGCTTGAGTTGTTAATTTAAACCATTCTGACAGGTGTGAGGTGATATCTTACTGTGATTTTGATTTGTATTTCCCTGCTGATGAGTGATGTTGAGCATTTTTCATGTTTCTTTTAGCATCTGGATGTCTTCTTTGGAAAAGTGTCTATTCATATCTTTTTCCCACTTCTTCACCAGATTTGGTTTTCTTGGGTGTTGAATTTGATAAGTTCTTTACAGATTTTGGTTACTAATCCTTTATCTGATATGTCATTTGCAAATATCTTCTCCCATTCCATTCATTGCCTTTTAGTTTTACTGATTGTTTCCTTCACCATGCAGAAGCATTTTATCTTGATGAGGTCCCAGTAGTTAATTTTTGCTTTTGTTTCCCTTGCCTCTGGAGACATGTTGAATAAGAAGTTGCTGCAGCCAAGGTCAAAGAGGTTTTTGCCTGCGTTCTCTAAGATTTTGATGACTTCCTGTCTTACATTTAGGTCTTTCATCCATTTTGAGTTTATTTTCGTGTGTGGTGTAAGAAAGTGGTCCAGGTTTGTTCCTCTGCACGTCACCGTCCAGTTTTCCCAACACCATTCGAAGAGACTGTCTTTATCCCATTGAATGTTCTTTCCTGCTTTGTCAAAGATTAGTTGACCATATGTTTGTGGGTCCATTTCTGGATTCTCTATTCTGATCCATTGATCTGAGTGTCTGTTTTTGTGCCAGTACCATACCGTCTTAATGATTACAGATTTGTAATACATCTTGAAATCTAGAACTGTGATGCCTCCAGCTTTGGATTTCTTTTTCAGAATTGCTTTGGTAATTCAGAGTCTTTTCTGAATTTTAGGTTTCAAATTTTAGGATTGTTTGTTCTAGCTCTGTAAAGAATGCTGGTGTTATTTCAATAGGGATTGCATTGAATATGTAGATTGCTTTGGATAGTATCAACATTTGAACAATATTTATTCTTCCAATCTATAAGCATGAAATATTTTTCATTTTTTGTGTTTTCTTCAATTTCTTTCATAAGCTTTCTATAGTTTTCAGTGTATAGATTTTTCTTACCTCTTTAGTTAGGTTTATTCCTAGGAATTTTATGGGTTTTGGTGCAATTGTAAATGGGATCAATTCCTTGATTTTGGTTTTTGCAGCTTCTTTATTGGTGTATAAAAATGCAACCAATTTCTGTGCATTGATTTTATGTCCTTCATATCTTGAAGGTTTTTATCAAGAAAGGATACTGTATTTTGTCAAATGCTTTCTCTGCATCTATTGAAAGGAGCATGTGATTCTTGTCCTTTCTTTTAATGTGATTTATCACATTGATTGATTTCTGTATGTTAAACCAGTCATGCATCCCAGACATAAATCCCACTTGATCATGGTGAAGTATTGTTGTAATGTATTGTTAGATTTGGTTGACTAGTCTCTTATTGAGAGTTTTTGCATCCATGTTCATCAGGGAAATTGGTCTATACATCTCCTTTTTAGTGGGGTCCATGTCTCGTTTTGGAATCAAGGTAATGCTGGACTCATTGAATGAGTTTAGAAGTTTTCCTTCCATTTCTATTTTTTGGAACAACTTCAAAACAATAGACATTAACTCTTCTTTAAATGTTTAGTAGAATTCCTTTGAAAAGCCATTCATCCTTGGATTTTTTGGGGGGGGGGATTTTTTTTTAATTACTAATTCAATTTCTTTACTGGTTATGAGTCTGTTCAAATTTTCTATTCGTTCCTGTTTCAGTTTTGGTAGTATATATGTTTCTAGGAATTGTTCATTTCTTCCAGACTGCCCAATTTATTGGCATGTAATTGCTTATAATATTCTTTTACTATTGTGTGTATTTCTGCAGTGTTGTTTGTGATCTCTCCTCTGTCATTCTTGCCTTTATTTATTTGGGTCCTTCCCCCCCCCCCTTTTTTAAAAATGACTAGGTGTTTATCAGTTTTGTTAATTCGTTCAGAGAACCAGCTCCTGGGTTCATTGATCTGTTCTACTGTTTTTGTTTGTTTTCCTATAGCATTGATTTCTGCTCTAATCTTTATTATTTCCTGTCTTCTACTGGTTTGGGGTTTTAGTTGATGTTCTTTTTTCAGCTTTTTAAGGTATAAGGTTAGGTTGTGTATCTGAGACCTTTCTTCTTTAGGAAGTCCTGGATTACTATATACTTCCCTGTTATGACCACCTCTGCTGCATCCCAGATTTGGACTGTTGTGTTATTATTTTCATTGGCTTTCATGTACTTTTTAATTTCCTCTCTAACTTCTTAGTTAACCCATTCATTCTTTAGTAGGATGTTCTTTAGTCTCCAAGTATTCATTGTCATTCCGAATTTTTTCTTGTGGGTGATTTCAAGTTTCATAACATTGCGGTCTGAAAATATGCACAGTATGATCTTGATCTTTTTGTACTTGTTGAGGGCTGATTGTGTGTATGTGATCTGTTTTGGAGAATGTTTCATGGGCACTTGAGAAGAATGTGTATTCCACTGCTTTGGGATGAAACGTTCTGAATATATCTGTTAAGTCCAGTGTGTCATTCAAAGCCACTGTTTCCTGGTTGATTTTCTGTTTAGATTATCTGTCCATCGCTGTAAGTGGAGTGTTGAAGTCCCCTACTATTATGGTATTATAATCAATGAGTTTCTGTTTGTGATTAATTGTATTATATATTTGGGTGTCCTCGCATTGGGGGCATAAATGTTCACAACTGTTAGATCTTCTAGGTGGGTAGACCCCTTAATTATGATATAATGCCCTTCTTCACCTTTTGTTACAGTCTTTATTTTAAAATCTAGATTGTCTGACATAAGAATGTCTACTCTGGTTTTCTTTTGGTGACCATTAGCATGATAGATGGCTCTTCATGCCCTTACTTTCAATCTGAAGGTGTCTTTAAGGCTAAAATGGGTCTATTGTAAAAAATATATAGATGGATTCCATTTTTTTATCCATTCTACTCCCCTATGTCTTTTGATTGGAGCATTTAGTCCATTGGCATTTAGAGTGAGTACTGAAAGATATGAATTTATTGTCATTGTGTTGCCTGTAAAGTTGGGAGTTTCTTGTGGTGTTCTCTGGTCCTTTCTAGTCTTTGTTGCTTTGGGTCTTTTTTGTTTTGCTTCATCTTTTCTTCCCTCAGAGAGCCTCCCTTAAAATTTCTTGCAGGGCTGGTTTAGTGGTCACAAATTCCTTTAGTTTTTGTCTGGGAAACTCTTTATCTTTTCTTCTATTGTTCAATGACACCCTTGCTGGATAAAGGAATCTTGATTGCATATTTTTACGATTCAGCATGTTGAATGTATCCTGCCACTCCTTTCTGGCCTGCCAAGTTTCTGTCGATAGGTCTGCTGCGAACCTGATCTGTCTTCCCTTATAGGTTATTGAATTTATTTTCCCCCTTGCTGCTTTGATAATTTTTCCCTTGCTGCTTTGACTATGATATGCCTTGTTGATGGTTGTTTTTTGTTTAATCTAAAGGGAGAGTCTGTGCTTCTTGGATTTTGATATCTGTATCTTTCCCCAGGTTAGTAAAATTTTACACTATGAATGGCTCACATAAAACTTCTACCCCTTTTTACCTCTCATCATTGTCTGATACACCTATAATTTGGATGATATTCATTTTTAATGAGTCACTGAATTCTCTAGTCCTTATATAGTGTTCTTTTGCCTTAGTTTTCCTCTTTTCTTCTGCTTCATTATTCTCCATGATTTTGTCTTCTATATCACTGATTCACTGCTCTTCTTCATCCATCCTTGCTGCCATGGGATCCATTCGAGATTGCATCTCACTTATAGCATTTTTAATTTCGTCCTGACTGGGTACTTCTTTTATCTCCACAGGAAGGGATTCTATGCTTTTTTCAACCATAGCTAGTATTCTTATCATCGTGATTCTGAAGTCTAGTTCAGACATCTTGCTTACATATGTGTCGCTTAAGTCCCTGTCATTTCTTCCTGTTCTTTTGTTGTGAATTCCATCATTTTGTCATTTTGGAGGATGAAAAATAATAAAATTTTTTAAAATTAAAAACGACACAAAAAATCAAATCAAGGAGGCTAGATTGTAGGTGTGCTTTGATCTGGTTGTAGAGATAAAAAGGGAAAGAAAAGAAAAAAAAAGTTTAAAAACTAAAACAAATATGTACAATAAAATAGAATAAAATGAAATGAGGAAAGTAAAATAGAATTTAAATATTTACAAAATATGAAAAAATACAGTAAATTTTTTAAATTTTAGATTTTTATAAAAAAACTAAAAAATAAAAAAATTACTCTTTCTGAATCCAAGAAAAGAAACAACAACAACAACAACAAACCCCGAGTAGGTGGACCAGCAAACTGAATGAAATCCGAATGCAATTGCATCCAGTGTCCGGTAGAAACCAAACTATGATGCACTGTATAGTCCGTACATTAAGCAGGCAGAGAGACGAGTGGTGGATCTCTAGGGCTTGATCGGCGCAGTTGGACAGGGTTGGCATGAAGTCTCTGTTCTCCACTAGGTGGTGCTGCTTTGCTGACTGGGGGGAACAGTGTGGCCCCCGTGTGTGTATATGCGTTTGCATGGTAGGGATGAAAATGGCGTCGTCCAGCTTCTCAATCTCTGTCACAGGAACTCTGCATTCTGACCTATTTCAGACATCAGGCACCCCTTCTTTGTTTCCAGTTTCTGTCAACTCCCCACATCTACACTGTCCATGTCCAAGCCATCAGGCCGCCAGCAGCACTTCCCTCCTGAATTTTATCTTAGATGGGGCTCTGTTTCCAAACCCTTCACTTCAGAGGGCCCTGTGGCTTGGACCCACTCTGACACTCTGGGGGAAGGTCTCACTGGGCAATGACCAGGTGCCAGCTTGCCCCCGGAAAATTCACTGAATCCTATACTTACTCTCTCTAGCATTTGCCTAATTTGCGATTGTTTATAAATATATGTATTTGTGTGATTAATTTATTAATAACTGTCAACCTCACTAGACTAGTGTGAATCTAGAGACCGTTTTGCTTATTATTATACCTATAACTACCATATTGCTGGCACAGAGGGGCCAATGCATATTTATTGACTAAATAAATGACACATGGCTATTACCAAATTTATTTTTTAAATTTTTTTTCCTGGTTTTTTATTTATTTTTGAGAGACAGAGAGAGACAGCACAAGCAGGGGAGGATCAGAGAGAGAGACAGAGAGAGAGAGAGACAGAATCTGAAACAGGCTCCAGGCCCTGAGCTAGCTGTCAGTCAGCACAGACCCCGACACAGGGCTCGAACCCACGAACCATGAGATCATGACCTGAGCCGAAGTTGGACGCTCAACCGACTGAGCCACCCAGGTGCCCCTTTAAATTTTGTCATATAGTGACTTAAGATATCTTGTTTTAAATTTACTTTTTTGTGAGAATAAGCAACTCTGTTTATTGACTAGTTCTTATTTATCTTTTGTGAAATACTTATTCATATCCTTTGTCTATTTTTCTATTAGGATCTCTGTTTTTATCATTAATTTATAAGAGCTCTTTGGGATTTTAGGCCTTTTATATATATGTTGCAGATACAGCATATTCTCACAAGTCATTAATTCTCTTTCCCTTTGTATGTAGTGTGAATGTGTGTGCGCGTGTGTGCTGTACTTTGAAGTTTTTATGCAGTAAAATCTATTCATTGTTTCCCTTTTGGCTTTTGAATTTCTCTTGTTTAAAAGGGTATCTACATACTAAGTTTTAAAATATATTCTAGGGGTGCCTAGGTGGTTCAGCCAGTTAAATGTCCGACTTAAGCTCAGGTCATGATCTCATGGTTTGTGAGTTTGACAGCCTGCTTCAGATTCTGTGTCTCCCTCTCTCTCTCTCTCTGCCCCTTCCCCATTCATGCCCTGTTTCTCTCTCAACAATAAATAAACATTAAAATTTTAAAAAATATATATATATATTCTATACTCTGTTAATGGTAAATTCCCTTATATCTAGGTCTCTTTCAAGATCTTTTTTTTTTCTTTCCTGCTGATCTGTTTATTCCTGTCCCAGTATTATACTGTTTTAGTTACTGTAACTTTCTGGTAGGGCACATTCCCTCTTTTCCTTCCTTTTCTAATCTTTCTAAGTTATGAGCTTCCCTCTCTAAATATATTTTAGAATGTTCTTGCCAAATTCCCTATACAAAATTCATTAGAATTCAATTGTTTACTATTCAATGTAAAGAGAAAAAGGAGTGTCTGGATGGCTCAGTTGGTTGAGCGTCTGACTTCAGCTCACATCATGATGTCACGATTCGTGGGTTTGAGTCCCACATCAGGCTCTGTGCTGACAGCTCAGAGCCTGGAGTCTGCTTCAGATTCTGTATGTCCCTCTCTGCCCCTCCCCTGCTCATGCTCTGTCTCTCTGTCTGTCTCAAAAATAGACATTTAAATATATAAAGAAAGAAAGAAAGAAGCAAGCAAGCAAGCAAGCACTACCTATAGAGGAAAGAGTGACGGTGGATTTCTCGTCTGAGAAATGGAGGGCAGAAGGAGGTGGCACAACATTTTCACACGCTGGGGAAAAAATAATTGTAAATGCTTAATTCTATATCTAGCAAAAATAATCTTCAGAAGAAGGAGAAATAAAGACCAGCAGATGATGAAGGCGAAGGAAAACTAAGACTCTGTCACCAGCTGGCCTTACCTTAGATGCTGGCCCGAGGAGGTTCTCCAACTGTGTAACAGGAGGGTTAGACCTTGTAAAGACGACAGTGGAATGGGTAAAAATAGGGAGAAACGTAATGGACTGTCCTTCTCCTCATGAGTTTGATAGTTGAAGCAAAAGTATGATACCGGGGCACCGAGGCAGCTCTGTCAGTTAAGTATGCAGCTCTTGACTTTGGCTCAGGTCAAGACCTCGTGTTCCTGGGACCAAGCCCAGCCAGTCAGGCTCTGCACGGACAGCATGAGGCCTGCTTGGGATTCTCTTTCTCCCCCTCTCGGCCTCTCCCCTGCGATCACCCAAAGGCATGCACTCTCTCTCAAATAAATATTGGGGCGCCTGGTGGCTCCGTTAGTTGGGCTTTGGCTCAGGTCATGATCTCGCCTTCTGTGAGTTTGAGCCCCACATCAGTCTCTACTGACAGCTTGGAGCTTGGGGCCTGCCTCAGATTCTGTGTCTCCTTCCCTCTGTTCCTCCCCTGCTTGCTCTCTCTTTCAAAAATAAAGATTAAAAAATGTAATAAACATAAAAATTTTTGTAAGTAACTTAAATTTTTTTCCAGTGTAACGCCATCTGGTGTGTTTCAGTGCATACAGGTCAAATAAACCGGATGCTAAAGAGGAAGGAAGGTTGGGGCATCTGGGCGGGTGAGGCGGTTAAGCGTCCGACGTTTTACTGTAGCTCAGATCCTGATCCTGGGACCATGGAATTAGGCCCCACGTAAGACTCTGCACTGAACATGGCGCCTGCTTAAGATTCTCTCTCTCCCTTTGCCCCTCCCCCCACTCGCTCTCTCACTTTCTCTCTCAAAAAACAAATTAAAAAATAATAGGGAGGGTTAAAGGGACTTACATGGAAGAATGTTTTTCTGCACTTCAGTCAATTTGGTAAAATGTCAATCCCAGTACACTGTGTTACGTTAGATACTTATATTGTAATACTGACTGAAACCACAAATAAAGATACTCGAAAATACTTTCAATAAGTAAAAATAAATTGTTTTTTTAGAGAAAGCAAGCAGGGCAGGAGGGGCAGAGAGGGAATCTTAAGCAGGCGCCACACTCAGTGCGGCGCCTGCTACAGGGCTCAACGCGAGACTTGCTCCCACCACCGTGGGGTCATGACCTGAGCCAAATTCAAGAGTCAGGTGCTTAATTGACTGAGTCACCAGGTGTCCCAAATTAAGAATGATTTTATTTAAATAGGTTCCATACCCTGTGTGGAGCTCTAAAAATAGAATTCTAAGAAAATTAACCTACATACAAGAAGGAAAATGGACAAAGGAAACAGAAGGAACAAATGACATAATAATAAAAGTCCCAACTAATGTTTATGTATAAAAATAGTGTATATATACACACACACTTAACTGCGATTATACTGTTATACATTATTGCTCTTTCCTTCTCTTACACATACTAAAATAACTGTCACCAATTATCCTCTTTTCTACATACAACACTGTTTTTAAAACCTTTTTCATCCATTTTATAAATGTTTACAATTATATATGATGCTTTTATTGCTTCTTATACTGCAATTATAAGAATTATCCCTTCTGTAATTTATGTTTTTTAGTGTGATGTAAGGATGCAATGCTATTATTTTGTCCTAAATTTACTGTTGTGGGCCCTAACAACAAATATTGAATAAAACATGCTGCTTTTAATTTTTTGAGTTTGTTTTATTTATTTTAAGAGAGAGAGAGAGAGAGAGAGAGAGAGAGAGAGAGAGAGGCAGGCAGAGAGGAGGAGAGAGTCCCAAGCAGGCTCCGCACTGTCCACAAAGAGCCCAGTGCAGTGACTGAGCCATGGAGTCGTGAGATCATGGCCTGCGGCAAAACTTAGGGTTGGACATTTGACCGATGGAGCCACCCAGGTGCCCCCAACCTGCTTTTAATTTTAAAGTCAAATTCTGGGGTGCCTGTGTGGCTCTGTCCGTTAAGCCGCCAACTCTTGATTTCTGCTCAGGTCATGATCTCCCGGTTTGTGAGTTCAAGCCCTGCATTGGGCCTGCTTAGGATTCTCTCTCTCCCTCTCTCTGCCCCTCCCCCACTCCCTTGCTTGCTTTTGCTCTAAAATAAATGTTAAAAAAAATTTTTAAGTCAAATTTCTTCAGTGGCCCAGAGATTACTTAGGGACAAGAACACATCTGTTCAAAAAGGCTCCCAGATTCTGCCACATGAAACTATCTTCTGAATATATTTCTCAAACATTTTTAAAAACATTAATATATAAATATATACCCCTTGGGATTCTCCTTTTGTTGACTCTACTTTTTTCCTTTTCTTTACCCTCAATCCATAGGTTCAGCAGCAGTATCAGAAGGACAAACCAATCTTTCCTTAAATTGATTTTATGTGCATTGGAATATAAATTTTTGTGAACATATGTTTTCATTTTCCATGGGTATAGCCTTAGAAGTAAAATTTCTGAATCCTATGGTCCGTATATATTTACCATTTTTTCACCTACTTTTTATTGACATATAGTTGACAGAAATGTTAACATTTCAGGCACAACGTGGTGACTGACAAGCCCACACACTGTGCCTGCTCCTCACAAGGGCAGCCGCCACCTGTCACCATACAACTACACGATTAACTTTTAAGAAACTGTCACACCGTCTTCCAAAGTGCTTGTAGGGTTTTACATTCCATGTTTGGCTAATCTGGTGCGTGTAGTGGAAAATCTCAGCTCTATTCTTCATGGCCAAAATATGAAACAATCCATATGTCCATCAGCAGGTGAGCAGATGGACAAACTCTGGTGTATCCATACAGTAGAAAGCTCAGCAATAAAAAACAGAAACAAAAATAAAAACCAAAACATTAGACTGAAAGAAGCCAGATACAAAGGGTTACTTATTGTACAATCCCAATCGTATGAAATTCTAGAGCAGATAAAATGAATCTAATGTCAGAAGAGGGATCAACGGTTAGGGGCAGTGGTGGGAGTGGAATTTGTGAAGAGGTACAAGGGAACATTTTAAGCAATGGAAATGGAACATTCTACAACTTGGTGCTTACGTAGGCATAAACATTTTTATCAAAACTCATGGAAGTTCAACGCTATGTGAGAAAAGTAGATTTATTTTATTGTCTGAAAATTTTATCAAAATTTATTTCTAAAATGTGGTTCTGAAGCATGAATGAAAATGGAAAGACTAAAATTTGTTAAAGGAACATTAAAAAAAAAAAAAAGCATGCCCAACACCACAGAAGGCAGCAGTGGATGAGAGACTGGGCCTGGGGCCTGGCGCACGGAGCAGAGCTGTCACCGCGGTACACCGCAAGTACCCGAGATGCCCAGATGACACACGTATGTGCCACAAGGTGCAAGGTAAACCTTGTAACAGTTGAACAGCCTGGCACCAATGCCATTTTTAGAAGTTTAGTGAACTGAAGAACGCAAGCACACCCTTTAAGGTGAAGAGAGTTATTAAAATCCACGCACCACACCATGCAGAGGTACAATGCTCCGCGGGCCTCTCTGAAATCGGAAGGGAGCACGGAACACACGTGTAAATTCTGCTCCCGTCTTGGGTAGTCTGTAATGCTCCCCGTTTTGAGTGGCACCGAGAGCAAGAGAGCTCTGCAGCGGGCCCGGGCCTGGCGTGGAGGAGGCTCACACACAGCGGGCAGGTCGGTTAGAAGTGTCCAAGGCAGAAAAGGATGCTGTCTGGAGTCAGTCGCTAATAGAGCCGCGGAGACCTTGACAGTTCTGTTGCAAAGCCACGATTTGGTGGCAGAGAAATATTCTCCATTTGAAAAGCAGATTCTGAGCACCTGAATGGCTCAGTATGTAAAGCGTCTGACTCTTGATTTTGGCTCAGGTCACGATCCCCGGCTCGTGGCATCAGCTCTGTGCTAAGTGTGGAGCCTGCTTGTGATTCCCTCCCTAGCACTGTTCCTCCCTCTCCTTCCCTCTAAGATAAATTTTTTTTATAAAGGAGAAAAGTGGGGCACCGGGGTGGCTCAGTCGGTTGAGCATCCAACTTCAGCTCAGGTCATTATCTCACAGTTTGTGGGTTCAAACCCAGTATTAGGCTCTGTGCTATCAGCTTGGAGCTTGGAGCCAGCTTCGGATTCTGTGTCTCCCTTTCTCTCTGCCCTCCCCCACTACCGCTCTGTCTCTCTCCCTCTCTCAAAATAAACATTTAAAAATGTTTTTAAAAGTAAAAAAAAAAAAAAAGAGGGGCACCTGGGTGTCTCAGTTGGCTGAGCTTTGGATCTTGGCTCGGGGCACGATCTCACAGTTCATGAGTCTGAGCCCTGCATCGGCTCCTGCTGTCAGCACAGAGCCCACTTCAGATCCCCTTCTCTTTGCCCTTTACTAAGCTCTCTCTTTTTGTCTCTCAAAAATAAACAAACATGGAACAAAAAGAAGAAAAGCAGATTCGTGCACACTATAGACCACAGAGACTGAACTACAGACTCATAGCGACTGAACGCTTCACCGCCACGTGATTTGTAACTGGCCCTAGACGTGTCATCAGGTCCACCAATGGCTGCTGAAATACCGTGTACGGTGCAATGTTTGTTTGGGGTCAGGCCTGAGAAGGCATAAAACCTAAGTAAAATGCACCAACAAGGAGCCCAGACGCCTTGCCACTTACCTCAGCTGATACTTAGTCCTAATGAGGGACTCCCCTACGACCACCGGCAGAGGAAATACTTCACAGGTATGTCAGCACCATCTGGAAAGGACAACTGATCCATGTTCACCTCTCATTTTGTGAAAACCCTAAAGGACAGTTCCGGGTCAACCTGCCCAGGGGTCAAAGCTATGAGCAGCACACAGGGGACTTTACTGAACACAGATGGAAGGATGGCTAGAAGTATGGACACACACCGATTTCTTGGCAGAGGTAACTCACTTGGCTGGTTGTTAGGATCCTGACAGGTACAAAGCCAACATCGGGGACAAGGGAGTCTGAGGAAAAGGCAACATGGTTGAACTCTGGACCTTGGTAGTGAACATAACACAGGTTGATTTTTATGTCTCACATTAATACCTAGAAGAGGCAGAGAAAGCAAACAGGAGGTGTGACTCATCTTGTTCAAATCAGTGAGTTTAAGGTCCACTGACCCATCTCAAGACAAAGAAGGTATAATAATGGGATTGTGATCATGGTTACGACCACGGAGTATTCGCACTGTTTGCTTACCCAGAAATGTTCAGCCTGACTGACGGCACAAGGGTCTACTGATGATTCCTCAGCTTTACAGTACGTACTTGTGACCCAATTGCTGGGTCTATTCTCAAAGATATCTAGCTTCTACATTTTGTAAACTTTATTATTTTTTTAATTTTAGAGCATGAGAGAGGGGGAGAGGGAAAGGGGAGGAAGAGAGAGAAATAGAGACTCTCAAGCAGGTTCCATGCTTAGCATGGACCCTGACATGGGGCTCAATCCCCCCATCCTGCGATCAGGACTTGGGCCAGGATCAAGATTTGGACGTTCAACTGACTGAGCCACCCAGGCACCCCTACATTTTTTATTATAGAGATAAGACCTTCATAAGCTCTCCATCTATTTTGGCCCTTAACATCACATGACCAATTAGCCACTGCCAAAGTGGCCTGTGGGCCCAGTGATTACCATCCCGACCCTGAGCCTCTCACAGTAACCCTGCCATCTTGTCTCTCAAAATTCAATTGTGCTACTAGGCCTGTTCTACCACAGAACCCCGGAGTCTCCTTTGACATCAGAGGCCTCACTTTGGGCACCTTTGGCCCCTGGCACAGCAGTAAGCACATTTTTACAGGATGCGGGTGCTCCTCTCACACTAACTTCCCAGCGCCTCCTGTGGAGGTCAGGAATGTCCTCTGGCCCCTCTTGGAGGGCAACATTGGGGGAATTGGTCAGTGGATTACTTATGACAAACCTGTATCGACAACCATTATTTTCTTAAATCCATCTATTATTCCAAGGGGTTTCTGACATCCTATCTTTGTATTGGCCTCTGTCAAGCCCAATTTTCAGCTAATAAACAGAAACATACTGATAGATCAACAAAACTAAGACCTCATTCATTGTAAAAGCTAACAAATAGGCAAACCTTTGCCAAGATGGAATAAGAGAATTCACAAATGAATATAAATGAAAATTTCAACATAACTACAGACACAGAAGAGATCCAAAGTTAGTATCTATAATTCGATGTCAGTAAATGTAAATCACTAGAAAACCAACCTACCAAAACCCACGGAATAACGTACAAGGCAGTGCGGTCCACAGGCCATCTTCTGCAGTAGGTTGTGACCTTCTCAAGGCTTGCTGCCCACGCCTGGAGCACACGTGGGGCGCCAGGGTTCCCAAACTGCTAGCACCCACCCTCATCCTGCCGACGGCACGATTTCACTGTTAGCAGACTGTGTCCAGAGTCTGGACCTCTTCAGACTGTATTATGGCAAAACCCGGAGTAAAGTGTGAGGGTGTGATGCCGTCTGCTCCATGTTAGTGCAAACATCTGCCGATCCTTTCTCCTGACAGGGATGAGAAGAGTGCCTTTGTAAAATCAAGGCCTTCACCCTGTGTGCCTGAGGGCACAGAAATCTGCTGAGGAGCAGAGCCAAGTCTGCAAGTGGGGCTACGGCTTGGTTGAACCGTGCCTGGGGTTTGTTTTTTTAACATTTATTTATTTTTGAGAGACAGAGAGGCAGAGTGTGAGCAGGGGAGGGCAGAGAGAGGGAGACACAGTAGCCGAAGCAGCTCCAGGCTGACATGGGACTCGAACTCACAATCCACAAGATCATGACCTGAGCCAAAGCTGGCTGCTTAACCGACTGAGCCTCCCAGGTGGCCCAAACCTGTGCCTTGTTGTAGTCACTCTCTAGGAGGTGCTGGGCTCATATAAAGTCTGAATTACTGAGGTGGACAGCAGTGTGACAGGAAGTCTGCCAATACACCCTTTAGGTCTTTAGAAGAGCTCTGATCTCTGCCGCCCCCTCCTCCACCCTCCCCCACGCCCTCCCCCAAGTGCAGTGTTGCTTTTTATTTACTATCCTATCTGGGGAGTAAGTTCCAGAGCTTTCCATCTTGCCCTCCCCGCTATGGTGGCCCTTAGCCAGAGACCAGGGATCCATTTGTGGGGGCCATTCCAATTGCCAACAATGTCAATCCATCCAATAGCACAGAATCTTTCTCACTAGGGCGGATTTGGTTCCTGCCATCACTGAATGTCCAAAATCAGAGACCAAGGCTGAGCCCCCAGTACGGCACCATTCCCTGAGGAGACTAACTGGTACTTGGTGTCAAGTTCTCTATTTTGGCCCTGAAAAGGCCACTGTTTGTTCTCACAAGAAAAAACAACACATCCCATTCCAGGTGTGGGTTCTCGTGCCTCCCACAGGGCCCCAGTCACCGCCACTATCCAAAGGCTTACAGAACGGTTGAACAGCATGGGATCCCTCATACAACACTTTATCAGACCAGAAGGAACCACTTTGCAGCAAAGGGGGTCCAAGAATGGGTCAGGACACAGGATCCATGTGGCATACTACGTAACTCACCTGACAGCAGCTGCTGGTTCACTAGAGCACTGGAACGGCCTCGTGAAGGCGCAGCTGAAAGCCCTGCTCAGGAGCAGAGTTCTGTAGGGAAGGGTGCCATCCTTCCAAACGCAGCTTATGAGCTAGATGAGACCTTTCGTGGTGCTGGGTCCCCAAGCGGAAGACACGGGTCCGGGTACGTGTGGAAGCAGGGATGGCCTCGCCTACCACCACCATTACCAGTGATTTCCTCTGGGGGACTTTGTGCTTCCCACACCCACAACTCTGGGCTCTGCAGGGTTAGAGGTCTTGATCTGCAAAGAGAACACTTTGCACCAGGAGACAGAGCAATTTCCTACTTGACTGCAAGCTCCAGGTATGATGTGGGCATTGTGCCCCTGGTCTCCAGGGGGCAGCAGGGCAGAAAAGTTGCTCTTTTTGCAGGGGTCTTGCCACATGACGAGGAGGATGCAGGGATGCTTACACCACAGGGTGAGGAGGAAGGAATGGAGTCAGGGATCTACTCAGGGGCTTCTTGCTACTTTCTTACCCAGTTGTGGTGGTAAATGCACAGATGCAGCAGCTTGGTCTGATGAGGGCATGGGAACCGTGGCTCAGAGCCCTCAGGAAGAAGGTGAGCCACCGATGCCAGCAGAGGTGGTGACTGTGCAGAGGCCTCAGAATGGCTCACAGGTGAGAGAAAATGACGGCATCAGAAGGAACCAGTTGGTCCTAGTGACCTTTGTTTCCTCAGTCTCTCCTCAGACAGACCTAACGCTGGGGAAATGGAGCTTAGCAGTGGAAGGGATGGGCTTGGGCATAGAGCTGAGCCCCCCGACCCTCTCCAGGGAAGCACTTGCTGCCCAGTGGCAGGGAGTGGTCAGCTGACTGTCCCCAGGTGCCAGCATCTGTGGAGTTGGCCTCAGCTAGAGTGGATTCACCTGGGATCGTCTCCTTCCCAGGGCAGCAGGCCTGACCATCTTGGTCCCATAGGAGACACTCATGAGCAGCGCTTCCTTCAGAGCTCCCTACTGGTGTGGTCAGGGTCTCAACAGCCGCAGTGCAGCCTGATTTCTTCCTCTGACCCACCTTTTCCTGTTTATCCTCCCACTACCCCACAGTTGCTGATCTCAATAAACATCTTGCACTCCAAACTTCATCTCAGGATCCGCTTCCAGAGAACCCGACTTACAGCACAGCCTAACCTCCTGCGTTAGGAACATTTGGGTTGTAAGTAACAAACACGACTTGAACCAGCGGAAGCAAGCATGAGAATTTATTAGCAGGGTACTTGGGATATCTCACAAAAGAACGCAACAATCAAGGCAGGAAAAGGGCAGAGGTGAATCAGGGCAGTGGGACAAGAACCAGGCCCTGGAACGAGCTTCCAGGCTTCCCCCTTCCCCTCACTGCAGACTACATTTCCCTACGTGGTAGAAAGCGGCCACCGAGAGCACACATTCGTAGATCACAGCCTCAGTTGCTAAAACTGTATGGACAAACAAGATAGTCCTAGGTCTCCAGAAGCTTTCTATCGGAGGAGACAAGACACGCGATGATTGCACTGCCACAGTGACAAACACATGTGCAGCTTCACAAAGGATGGACAGGCATTAATGAGGATCATGGGCATTTCAGTGACAGGAGGTCTGTAAAAGGAATGAGGCTGCAGAAATCTCAGGGAACTGCAAGTAGTTCAAGGAGGCCAGAAAGTACTGTGCAGGAGGAAAGGTCTTCAGAAATGATGGGTGGGCTGGATTTGCACAGAAGTCCTCATGAAGTCCACAATTAGCCACCTGCTATTTTCGCACAGACGTGTATAATCGGAACTGCATCTTAAAATGCAGTTAAAAACTACTAGGTGGAAAATGGACTAAAACAGAACGAAGGCAAGGTGCAAAAGTTATACACACTGCTACAAGGGCCATGGTTGGGCTCATCAGCACTCAGGCCAGACTAGGTGCTGAACATCTGGCGGCTTGTCAGCACCGTATCTGTAGACTCGTGAGCCCAGCAGAACTGACAACCTGGGATATACTGCTGGAACAAACGGCAAATGAGAGAAGTCTCGGCTACAGCTCCCAAATGCCCACTGACCTGTATTTTTCTATTGGTACAGGTATTGCTGGATAAATTGGATAGTCTCTGGGTTTACTTCACCTTCATTCGACAAGTGATGATCTTGAGATCAAAATATGCAGAACATAAGGACCCACAGAGGAAGGACAGCGTCAGGTTACAAAAGCGCACAAAGAAACGCTGAACAGAAAGGCACTCCCCAAGAGTCACAGACTTGATCTCCAAATGATCCATTACTTAGGAAGACAGCAGAACTGTCCTTGGCGGAACTGTCTTCCAGGACAGTGGGGAGACCTGGGTGATGAATGAGGAGGGGATGCTCCCCCCTGTACATTCTACCAACATAACCTACTATGCTCCGTAAGGCTGCAAGTAAATCCCTCTTAACTTCAAAACTGGCTTTCTTCTTGATGTGGGATTTGTGGTAGGAACCAATTAGGGGAAATGTGGTGACTCAGGTTTTTTATGGTTTACCAAGGTAATTTAAAGCGTGGACACTAAAAATACCGAATTTCAGAATCAAAGACCCTTCTTCAGAAAGAGTACCAGTAAGTTCTACACAACACACCTGGGTGTACACATAAGGTATTCTCATAAACAAGACCTCTGTGCCAGCATTAGCTCTCCCTATGACGGACACATGACCCTTAGGGGGGAAAAATTTGCTCTTTGGTATTCAACCAGTAGGCTAATGCCAAAGTTCAGTTATCTAGTGAGGAAACTACTGGGTTTAACTGCTTAGTAGGAAATGGAACAATCCAGAATTGAAGTGAGAAGAACTGGGTCATTTTTAGACAACAGACTCTAAACTCAACCCAAGAACTAGTGAATCAATCTCTGGGACTAGGAAAGAGAAGCAGGATAGATGAAATTTTAAAAATGAGAAAATCTTCAAAGTAAAACATCACCCTGTAACTATTCTCCTACAAATGACATTGATAAAATCATGTTCAAGTTTGAGGGAGAAAAGCAGGAAGTCCATATATTTGAGCATGAATAAAAACTTGGGAAATGAGATATTTTAAAAATTACCATCCTGGGGCAGTGAATTAGAAAACTATTCCCACTGAAGTACCAATTTTTCAACAATGCTATGAAGTTGATAATTATAGGAAAGAATACTGAGAGACTCAAAGGTGCTGAAAAAGCAACCTGTACAGGAGAGAAGCCTTGATTTTTCCAAGTCTGGAATCGAGGTCAGGACTTTTCTGAATTTTGCCATCACACAAAGAATACTGCAGACTTTGTCAAGGACCATTATGAAGATCCTGCCAAGTTCTACCTGACCGAAGGGGTGGTTCATGCATTGTAAACGTGAGCCCGACAATGAGACGTTCACAACGGGAGCTACCGTGTCCAGGGTACAGCTGGTGAAGAAAGGCAAAGCACAGACTCTTCAAACGATGAGGCCGAGGAAGGCCTGTTTCCTAACACTTGTCCAGTCACCACAGAGATGTACAGGGAGGTACAACAGGCTTCGTTGAGTACATCAGCACAAAAAATCTATACATTTCCTGGAACAATGACTCTTAAATTTCTCCCTAGTTTTTCCACAAAATATTTTATGAAACACCAAAAACAAAATAGCATACTGCATCATATTTCAACAGAGTAACTTAAATATAAGCTGTACTTGACACACACCACGGGAAGTATGTACACTGGATGCACAAAGGGACCAAACTGAACGCGAACAACACTTGCACAGCACTACTGCCATTCAGCTTGAGTGCTGCGTGGCAGAGTTCAACACCTTTCTTTTGCTCCCTCAGTGCATCATGAGTCACTATTGCAGTTTTGTGTTCCTGTCTTTGAATAGTTATTACCAGATTTTAGATAAATTGTTTCTGATTCTCAGATTGCAGACTTTATATGTTGGCTTTTATAATGGAAGAGAACATCAGTAACCACAGACCCCTTTTATATGCCAACAAGCCATAAGCGGGAAAAAACACAGTGTTATTACTTAGGCTGCATATTTACCAATAAGACATGTTACATCAATTACCATTTTAACAGTATCACTAAAACAGAAAAACCAGCGGCATGTGGTTATGTCCTGACATCAGAGGCACTATTACAAGGTATGTGCGTTTCATGCTCACCATTACATCATCACATGGGATTCCAAAATATGAGACACACTGTGACACAGGAAAATAAACCATAAATACCACTGAGAAATGTCTTATATTTAGATGTTTTGATGATTCAATTTATTCATGTTTTTAAAACTTCATACTTTAGAGTGAACAACTCAATCATTAGCATTGGGTATTTTTAATAATCATGTCTTTAAAAAATGTATGGCTTCCCTTTACAGCCTTACTTCTAGGGGCACATGTTTCCCATTTAATTCAATCATTAGATTTACCCCCAATATAATTCCCTCCCAAAACAATATGGTTGGATTACCTGCTGAAGTGTCCCATATTTAGTATTTTCACAGAGCTTCATTCCTGAGGATATTTTCTTAATGCACAATGAGCTGTGATTTCCTGATGAAAATATTACCTCACTTGCCGCATTCATCGGGTTTTTCTCCATCTGCTGGACTGGGGTTCACCCCCGTGGACAGTATTTCCAACAGCTCTGAGATGTGGCCTCTGCAAGGCTTTCTGATGTTCACAGAATTTGTCTTTGCTAATAATTTCCTAGTTATGTTTGCCAAGCTTTTAAAACCCACTGCATCTCCTAGGCTCATTCTACTCCAGGAGTTCTTATAGAAGCATGTTAATCGGCTGAAAGCTTTCCCTATATAACCTCACGGAAGAGCTCCTATCCTAGAAGGCTACTCAGACCTATAATGTGATGTGACTATTTATTTGAAAGGTTTATCATAATTGCATTTTCTAAGTACAAAGAGGTAAGATCTCTGTCAACGACTAATGGTATCTCCATTCCTAGGATTTCTTTACTGCATGAGTTCTCTGATGATTAATGAGCTGTGATTTTTGGGAGAAGGCTTTCCCACATTCAGGGCATTGGTAAGGTTTCTCTCCTGTATGAATTCTCTGGTGATTCACAAGCTGTGACTTCTGAGAGAAGGCCTTCCTACATTCGCTGCATCCATAGGGCTTCTCCCCAGTGTGTGTTCTCTGATGTGGTATGAGATGTGATTTCCGAGAGAAGGCTTTTCCACACTCGCTGCATTCAAAGGGTTTCTCTCCTGTATGTATTCTCTGATGATTGATGAGACTTGACTTCTCCCTGAAGGCTTTTCCACATTCGCTGCATTCATAAGGTTTTTCTCCTGTATGAGTTCTCTGATGTCTAATTAGCTCCGATCTCTCAAAGAAGGCTTTCCTGCAAAGACTGCATTCATAGGGTTTCTCTCCTGTGTGGATTCTCTGGTGAGTATTGAGCTGTGACTTCTGGGAGAAGGCTTTTTCACAATCCCTGCACCCATACGGTTTCTCTCCTGTATGAGTTCTCTGGTGAGTTGCAAGACTTGACTTCTCACCAAAAGCTTTCCCACATTCAGTGCATTCGTAGGGCTTCTCTCCCGTATGAGTCCTCTGATGTGATATGAGGTGTGACTTCTGACAAAAGGCCTTCCCACACTCACCACACACATAGGGCTTTTCTCCTGTGTGAATTCTCTGATGATTAGTAAGGCTTAACTTTTCACTGAAAGCCTTCCCACACTCACTGCATTCATAGGGCTTTTCTCCTGTGTGAGTTCTCTGATGTCTAACAAGCTGAGATTTCCTGCTAAAGGCTTTCCCACACTTACTGCACACAAAGGGTTTCTCTCCTGTGTGTGTCATCTGATGGGATATGAGATGTGACTTCTGGGAGAAGGCTTTCCCACACTGAATGCACCCATGAGGCTTCTCTCCTGTATGAGTCCTCTGATGGTTAATGAGACTCGACCTCTCTCTGAATGCCTTCTGACATTCACTGCACTCATAGGGCTTCTCTCCAGTATGAATTGTCTGATGTCTAATGAGCTCTGATTTCTCAAAGAAGGCTTTTCTACAATCATTACACCCATAGGGTTTTGTTCCTGTGTGAGTCCTGTGATGTGTAACGAGTTGTGACTTCCTGCTGAAGGCTTTCCCACATTCTCTGCATTCAAAAGGTTTCTCTCCTGTATGAATTCTCTGATGATTAATAAGATTTGACTTCTCACTAAAGGCCCTTCCGCATTCGCTGCACCCGTAGGGTTTCTCACCTGTGTGTGTCCTCCAGTGTGATATAAGATGGGACTTCCGGGAGAAGGCTTTCCCACATTCACCACACTCATATGGTTTCTCTCCTGTGTGTGTCCTCTGATGGGATGTGAGCTGTGACTTTTGGGAGAAGGCTTTCCCACACTGGCTACAATTGTAAGGTTTCTCTCCTGTGTGAGTCCTGTGATGTGTAACAAACTGTGACTTCTGGGGAAAGGTTTTGCCACACTTACCACAGCCATAGGCTATCTCTCTTATGTGTCTGGTCTGATGTTTAATGAGACTTGATCTCTTAATGAAGCGTTTCCTACATTCACTGCATTCATAGAGTTTCTCCCCTAGGCGATTTCGGTGAAATATGATAATCTGTGATTTCTTAGAGCTAACTTTATCATATTTATCATATTCATAGTATTTTAACCAAGTATCCGTGTCCTCAGGCTTGGTATGGAGAAACAACTTATCAAATACACTTAAGCCATCTGGTTCTGTTTTTCCATAATCTGCTTTTGGAAGAAGTAAATCTAAGTGATGTTTTAAAAATAATCCGTCTACATTATCTTCACTGTTTGATTTCCTTAAAGGAACAAAGTTCACGCTCAGATTGAGTTTTTTTCCAAATGCATCACATTCGTGATCCTGTTTCAGAATTCTAAGCTTCTCCTGGTCATCCTGGTGCCATGCCACGTGACCATTTCCTTGCCAGACATGTTCTACAAAGGAAAAAAAAAACCTATGAATGCTTCTGTGGTTGTCCTTCCTGAATAAAATCCAGATATGCTATTTAAGGGGATGAATGCTTGGGAAGGCCATTCCCCAGTCCAAGGTATAAGGTCTATCCTCTAGGTATTAGGGATAAATAAAATAAAATGCTATAAATAGGAATGAGATAAAGGCGGTATATTAAGTCACCTCTGAATGTGGTCAAATGTAGGTTTATAAAATGGAGAGAGAATGTAAAAAAATGCATCAAGAGCAATGAGGAACAAAGAAAGGAGGCCGGAAGAGGACCTGATCCAACATTGTGAGGAACTCATGTCCTCAACACCTACTGAGTACACACTATGCCCCAGGTGGAGCGCGAGGCACCAGAGACAGGAAGCAATGAGCCCCTGACCTTGTGCAACTTAATTCTAATGGGAAAGGAAACAAACAGAGAAGATCCTTTTTGTACTTTTTCCTATTTTTAAGTGTTCTGAAAGTTTTAAACTGACCAAACACATTTTCAGCATTATCACCAAGAGAGCCATTACAATGAGCACACCATTTTTCATCTAACATGTTCAGGCACAAAACTTTACAATCCAGGTGTTCCTTCACTGAAAATATCCTAAGATACAAGTTCCCATTCCTAAAATATTCTCAATTTTCCCTTTATTATATTGCTCTGTTGTCATTATTCTCACAACATAACCACCTATGTCACTGTTATAACTGTTCTTCATAGGCCTTGTTTTTCACTAATAATCAATACGTGGAATTTTTCCTGAGCTCTTACCCATGTGTGTGAAAGCCAATCGGTAATATGAAAAACTTGACTTAAATGCCAATCAAGAGTAATAAATTTGAAGGAAACCCACTACTTACTGTTGGCCATGTCTATTCGGGAGGTAGAGTCAACAAGACTGGCTGATGGATTTGACGTGGAAGGGATAAGGGAAAGCAAGGAATCCAAGAACCCTCGGACTGCGGTTTGAGCAATTCCGTGGATTATGGTGTTAATTACTGAGTTGGGAAGACTAAGGGAAAAAAGAGGTCTGAGGATTAAAATAAAAAGTCTGCCACAGAAATATTAGCTTTGAGATGTAGTTTAGGACTTTGAAAAAAGTAGTAACAGAAGTGTGAGAACAGAAAATGAGTATTTATAAATTAAACATAATTTTATTACTTTAAATGTCATATTGTTAAACTAAGTACTCATTTGGAAATTATATCTAACTTCCCCCAGTTTTCAATTTTTTCACATTAGAAAAATGGGGTTGCTTCATGTTTGGTCATTTGTTGTATATCCCAAATACCCCAACGCTCCCCACCACTTTTCTCTGCTGTAGTTTACTTATTTATTCTTAAGTATTTTATTTTTTATTTTGGAATGAGCATGAGTGAGGGAGAAGGGCAGAGAGAGAATCACAAGCAGGCTACACATGGGGCTCAATCTGGGATCGAGACCTGAGCTAAAATCAAAAATCGGACGCTCAACTGATCAGGCAATCCAGGTGCCCCCTCTGCTGTAATTTAACCCATCAGCAAAATATCCTTCCAACTGGTTTCCCTGTTCCCCATTAATTTTCCACTCTGTGGTCAGGCTAAGCTTTTTAAAATGTAAATCAGATAATTTTATTATTGTTTAAATTATTTGAATCAATTTAAGCTCCTTCCTAATTCTCACAAGTTGATATATGATCTAGTTCCCGCACTCCCCAACCTCCATCTTCCTGACACAAGGTTTTTCTTTTTGCTTCATAAAGTAAGTCCCTCCCTCACTTAATACCTTCATATTTATCATTCTTTTCTTACTGTTTATTTTGAAAGAGAAAGTACAAGCAGGGGAAGGGCAGAGAGAGGGAGGAAGAATCTCAAACAGGCTCTGCACTATCAGAGCAGATGACGCAGAGCACGAGCTCACAAACCATGAGATCATGACCTGAGCCACAATCAAGAGTGAGATGCTTAACTGACGGAGCCACCCAGGCACCCCATTTGTCATTCCTTTAAGGAATACTTTCTGCCAATTCAGACAGTTCGGTCATTTCAGTCTTCATGTCTAGAACTGGCTTCTCCAGATAACCTGTTGTGGACCAAATGGTTGTGTCTTTCCCCAAAATGTGTATGTTGAAGCCTTAACCTCCAGTGTGGCAGCATTTGGAAATGAGATCCCACAGGAAGGAATTAAGGTTAAATGAGATAATGGTGAGGCCCTGATCCAAAAGGATTAGTATCCTTATCACAAACCAGAGCCCTCCGTGGCTGCTACTCTACCCATGCGCATGGATGAGGAAAGGCCGTTTGAGGGCAAAGCTACACGGCTACACAGGAGCTAAGAGCCAGAGAAACAGCTTCCATCAGCACCTGATCGCGCAGGCACCCTGAGCTTGGGCTTCCAGCCTCCAGAACTGTGGGAGTAACTTTCTGTGGTTTATCAGTCTACGCTACTTTGTTACGGCAGCCTGAGCAGACTAACACACTCTCTATCGTATTATCATCTACCCAATTTATTTCTATAATAACACTTTCAGGATCTGGGTTTTACCCTGGTTATTTGAGAACTTGTTCACTTTTATCCTCTCGTGAGAAAGCAAGCACCGTGTAGGCAAGGAACAGATCCCTAGTGCTCACCATTATACCCATACCATCCAGCACAACACCTGGAAGATGGTAAGAAAAATCAACTTCCTATGAACCGCTAAAGCTGTTGTGCAGAAAGGAGTCAGCACCAGGCCTGACAGTGCTATGCAAAGACACGTCTACTTGCAAGGTTGCTCTTGGCTGGCATCTGGGAACCTGGGTTTCTGGAGTGTTCCTACCATTCCCCAGCTGATAAAAAGGGCTCCCTGTGCTTGGACTATGTGCAAACATCGTCATTTATGCTGAGTTCTTGGTCTCCTGAGAATCTGAAAAGGCTGGTGTGTGCCAGGCAGAGGTACCTGTGACCAGCCCCAATAAAACCATAGGTGCTGGGTCTTTAGTGACCTTCCCTGAGCAGAAATACCATACATATTACTGCATTTTCGTTGCGGGGGGAGACGTGAGCTCTGTGTGACCTTCATGGAGGGAGTGCCACAGGAAACCTTCAGCTGGATTCCTCCAGACTCTGCTCCTGCCCTTTCCATGGTGATGCAGCTGTGTGTCATTAGGTCACTCTAATACATCTTAGCCATTCCTACAACATCCACAGTCCCAGTGACCCTCTGAGCAGGGTGGTGTTCTTGGGGACTCTGACATGCAAGCCTTGCTGAGTTAATTTCGACAACGAACTTTGCACTACACGGCAGTGAAACATAAATGTTCACTATTTAAATGCAGAGTTTAAAAAAACTGGATGCAAAGGTCTTAAGTTCTATGCTTCCGGATGGTATTTTCTAGGTCGTTTACTTTTTAATCACCTTAGTAGTCATCCAAGTGGTGGCTCTCAATGAGAGAGGGGCACATAAAAAAAAAAAATCACAAGAGGTTTCTCAAACTACAAACTCAAGTTCTGGAATTCTACATTTTAAAGCTACGTATACCCACACTATAGTGAATCAATTTTACTGTTAATGGATCCATAATGCACGTCATTAGGGAAAAAAATCCCCATGTGATCTAATGCACACTCGGCTAAAAACACCTGTATTAAAACAATGGGCTTATGGAGAGGTATTTGTTGAATGAATACTGTCTGTACAGGGCCGGATACAGACCACAAGCCTGTGTCTCTGTGTGCACACAGAGCTCAGAGACCAACAACTAAAAGATATGACACAGCCTGTGATCAGTCTGGAACGGGACTTCAGAAAAAAGGTAAGAACTGAGCTGGAGAAGTCAAGAACATTCCATGTGTGTGAATGTGTACATGAAAATAGAGTTTGTGCGGAAAGGGTTAAGATAAAGAACAGCACAACCAAACGCAGATGCAGAGAAGAATAAACATTTCATCTGAAAACACTGAGAAATGTTCAAATAGAGCCGACCCTGAATTTGAAGAAAAGGGTAAACAGGAGAGGCTAACTCTCATTGCCTCAGCTACTTTCAGACAGCACCTGCACCCTGGGAAGACTGTGGGGCCCACCCAGGCACACACATCTCCCTGCCCAAAACAAAACTTAAGCTGCAAGCACATGCTTGGTCTATGTGCAGGGAATCTGGGCATTCTGGAGACTTCCTGTCCCCTAGAGCAATGCTCAAGCCATGAGAGATGGGAGTTAGCAGGGGGCTGGCTTCCTGGTCCCTCAGGGGACTGCTGGCAGCCACCACAGGTCAGCACCCTTCCATCACACGCACTGCCCTTCCCTCCCCACCCCCACGTCCCTGCTCTTCCTCCCGCTGCAGGGCCGCTCAGACACACTCACTCAGACACGCTCAGAGTGAGTCAATGTCACACGACAGGTGAGCCGGGGTGTTTAACGGAGCACAGAGCGCTGGTTGCCTTAGGAATGGAAATGCACTGTATCATTTAAGAAAACTTAGAAAGAAGTTAGAATCTAGACCTACCTAGAAATTTGGATAATTCAGGAATGACACATCATGGGCCTAGTTTTAAGTGTGAGTTGAGGAGTTAAGTTAAAAAGATAACTTCCAAAGGGCAAAAAAAACTTAAATTACAAAGAAAGACCATTCAATGTACTCCACAGTATCTAATCTACAGGAAAACCTAATTTTTAAAAGGGAGGAGAAGGACCAATTGTTTGGGATGAATGAGGAAGGACTTGTTCTCTGAACAGAGTGAAATCGGCCCACGGGGTACTTCTCTGGGCATCAGAAACCCCCTGAGGGGACAATGAAACCTCCTGACCATACAAGCAGACGTGTCTAACTGTAGGGGAGCAAAGGACAGGAGATTAAACATGTGAGAATGTGAAAGAAGCCAAAGTTCCAGACTTGCCAGACAGGGAGTCTTTCATGGCTAAATAAGCTGGAGGCAAAGAAGCCACAAGTGAGACACAAGGCAGCTGCAGTCGGGTGTCCCGCACACCACCCCGGGGCCAGAGAGTGTGAAGGGCTCTCTAACACCCACTGCAGAGACGGCAACCTAGTGACTAGCTGAGACTACATTTCCGACTAGTTCTCACACCCACCTGAACAGTCTGCACTTGGAACTTCTCCATCTCCTACCCATGGCTCTTCTCCTTGCTCCAACTTGAAGATGACATCAGGTTTCATAATTTCATACCCTGTTCAGGAGAAAACACAAACGCCTTGACCCCGACTGCTTGGGCTTTAGGGCCTCTGAAGAATGAGAAAAGTCTGGCATGACGCTGACCCAGTGAAGCACCCGTCTGTATATGAACAGTTAATCATCCTCAACAGCAGTGGTCTCGCTGGTGGCTGATGGTTCTAAGATCGTTCACGTCTGTCATCCAAATCCAAAACCATTACACGCTTCAGAGGCTCCTGAGTCTGTCGGCCTGGGTTCAAATCCAGGCCCTTTCATTTACTGGCTGTCAACCCTCGGGACAGTAACTGAAGAGGAGTGTTAACTGTACCTGCTACACAAAACTCTGAAAACAAGGCGATATGGAAGCAGTAAGGGCAATATAGTCACTTCCTCGCATTAGGTGCCTACCCCTCACTAACACGCCAAGCTCTGGAGGACACATAAAGAACGTAAGTCCTCGTTAATGGAAGGTCAGGTCCAGATGCTTTCCCTAGGGTCACAGCGCAAGGAACTTTTAATCTCCTGAATTTAGGTTCAAATCCATTAAAAATGTCAGAACCCTCACAGCTCGCAGCAACCAAAGGTCCTGGGCAAAGCCTGCGGCCCTCCAGGAAGCTCTGCTTACCCAGTGAAACGAGGCTGCTGTAGTTCTCCAACATGACGTCCTTGTATAAGTCCTTCTGGCTGTGGTCCAGGAGCTGCCATTCCTTCTGGGTGAAGTCCACAGAAAAATCCTCAAATGAGAATGCCTCCTGCAAGAGCACAACCCTGGTGAATCTGAAGCGATTACCACTCTGCAAGACAGGAGAGACCTGGGGTGCGACCCAGTTATGGACAATGACTTTGTCCCTCTGCACTGTTATCTTGGCAATAAAACACCATTATGTACTCTTCGATCCTTCCACGTATACAATACATGAGAACTGGAATTGGAGAGTTTAAATCTCAACAGGACAGCATATGAGTGGCTCAGTTTGTTGAGGGTCTGACCCTTGATTTCGGGTCAAGTCGTGATCCCAGAGTAGCGAGATCAAGCCCCATGTCAGGCTCCAGGCTGAGCACAGAGTCTGCTTAGGATTCTCTCTCCCTCTGTCCCTCTTATGGTCATGCACATGATCTCTCTTAAAAAAAAAAAAAAATCAAATTAAAAAAATAAACAAAAACTTAAAAATCTTCTAAGCCACCAACAAAATATTTACTGAACCTCAAATCTGCCACCATAAAAATGGTACCAAAAGAAAGGCAATAAAACAATACCCTAAAAAACTGCGTAGTCTTGTAGGGGCTAAAAATATATATATACACCTACTCATAACAGAAGCTGGGTAGTAGCTGGACAAATCAGGGACAGCTTCGATTTCAGTGTCAACTCAGGCTCTCCACAAGAGGTAAAGGCTGAGATGAGTTTTGAGAAATTAGCAGTGCTTTCCAAAAAAAGGGGGGGGGGTGCAAAGGCATTTTGGGAGCCAAGAGCTCCAATGAAACCCCAAAACCAGGAGGCCTGAGGAGGCACAAACAGTTCAGTTAGATACGATCACGGGGTGCAAAGCAGTGATTAGGTTAAGAGGCCACACGGGAGGTGGGGCAGATGGTGGTTAACGGAGACAGACACTTTCTCGTTGCCCACAGCTAGCCATGACTTCATGGACAGGAGTGATATAACCAAACCTAGGTTTCAGAAAGGTTTCTGGATTTAGGTCAAGATGGATTTCCATCCAGAGTGCCTGGGTGACTCCCCAACTTCGGAGCATCCGACTCTGGCTCAGGTCATGATCTTGATGTTTGTGGGTTCAAGCCCCATGTCAGGAAGGTTTTTAATTGGGGGGTAGGGGTCAATCTCATTAACATTTACACAACCAATTCAGATTTTTACTTCATATTGTATAATTTTTTAGTGCATTTCGAATATCTGTTTTATCTAAGTTGTCAAATATATTGGCATAAATGTTCTAATTTCATTATCTTTTTTAACAGTCTTTTTGAACTATGACTTCAGGCCCCACCCTGGGCAAATAGCTTACTTAAAAAAAAAAAAAAGTCCTGGCAAACCAGGAATTTATAATTTCTTTTTAACTAAGAAAAAAAAGTATTACTGATATTTTTGTTGACGTGGAAAATCTAATCCTATCTAAAGAAAATTATCAGAATTAATAAACAGGCTTATGGGAGCCTCGGTGGCTCAATGGATTAAGAGTCCAACTCAGTCTCAGCTCAGGTCATGATCCCACGGTTAGTGAGTTCAAGCCCCGCGTCGGGCTCTGTGCTGACAGCTAGCTCAGAGCCTGGAGCCTGCTTAGGATTCTGTGTCTCTGTCTCTCTCTGACCCTCCCCTGTTCCCACTGTCTCTCTCTGTCTCTCAAAAATAAAGAACATAAAAAAAAAAGTCACACCTAAGTCTGATTGAACCTCCAGACCAAATCTGTGAAGATGGAGCTAGGCTTTATCTGCACTAATTCATGGCTACGGAGCACCTGAAATGTGGCTGATATGATTTAGTGGTTTTAAATTTAAACAGCACATGTGGCCAGTGGCTTGAGTGCCCGCCAATGCAGCTCCGAGTGCGCCCGTTCACGAGTGCGCCCGTTCACAAGAGACACAGGACGCACTGGCACACGGGGCGGGGGGGTGGGGGGGTGGGGGGGGGAGGTGCAAGGAGCAAAACCCAGGCAGGGGGAAATCCACAGAACAAATGCCCTGGCCTCTTCAATCAAGAATGGGGCTAGAAGAACAAAGGACCAGGAGATGAAGAGGACTTAAGAGACAGATGAACCAATTACACGCTGTGAACTTTCCTGGATTCTGATTCAAACAAACTGCAAATGACTTGTGAACTGGAAATGCGACCACTGACTGGATTTGGTGACACTGAGAAGCTGCCTTAACTGGAGAGACAATCCCAACTGCAGTGAATCTCACAAACAAAATGTTAAATGAAAGAAACCAACATGGATTAGTACATACTGCAGCACAAAACACCAAATGCAATGTTTAGAGATGAATACTTAGGAGTAAAACCATAAGGAAAAGCAAGGAAATGATTACAAAAGTCGGGGTCCTGGTCTCCTCTGGCAGAGGCACACGGAAGGCCTCACCTGGCCTGGAATGTTCTGTTCCTTGACCCAAATGGTGGCTTCATGGGTATTCAGTTGATAATAATTCATTACTTTGTTCTTTTACATTTTATGTACTTTTCTGTATGTGAATTCTGCTCCACATTTAAAGAGAGAAATTATGATTACTAAGTTCTGTTTTGGCATTTTCTCCTTGGATCACAGTCTGGAAAACTATGAAAAATTACCTTGAGACCCATGCATTTAATATATTTCTGTGAGGACATCACTCACATAATATCATTTATTCAAAGACTTCATCAAAGAATGAACAAGAAATATTTACTTTCTATGAAGAATTAGTTTATGTTTTTCTTAGGATAGTGCAACTCATAAGAATATTCTTTTTTTTTCTTTTTTATGTCTTTACTTTGAGAGAGAGACAGAGAGTGAGTGGGGGAGGGGCAGAGAGAGAGGGAGACACAGAATCTGAAGCAGGTTCCAGGCTCTGAGCTGTGAGCACAGAGCCCGACGCGGGGCTCGAACCCACATACTGTGAGATCACCACCTGAGCCGAAGTTGGACGCTTAACCGAATGAGCCACCCAGGCGCCCTACTCAATGGAATATTCTTACTTCTTTACCACAACTGCTTAAAATTTGAGAACCAAGCTTGTAACTCAAATTCATTAATTATGCAGAACACTATGGCTCATTAAAATTCAAATCTGAAGACTTCTAAAAGCCCTATAGTTAGTAAAGTTGACCTCTGTGCAGGTCCACTTATAAGCAGACTTTTTCAATAAATACAGTGTAGTACTATAAACCTATTTCCTTTTATGAGCTTAACATTTTCTTTTCTCTGGCTTTATCATAAAACACAGTACATAACACCACACAAAATACTGTACGTGTTAATCACTTGTTATTGGTAAGGCTTCCGGTCAACAGTAGGCTACCAGCAGTTAAGTTTTGGGGAGTCAAAAGTTATACACAGATTTCCCACTGTGCAAAGAGCTGGCATCCCTGACGCCCATGTTATGCTAACTGCGCCACTTTTATTTAATTTTTTAAAATGTTTTATTTATTTTTGAAAGAGAGAGAGAGAAAGAGGGAGAGACAGTATGAGCACGGGAGGAGCAGAGAGAGGGAGACACAGAATCCAAAGACAGGCACCAGGCTCTGAACTAGCTATCAGCACAGACCCCGACGAGGGGCTCGAACCCACGAACCGTGAGATCATGACCTGAGCTGAAGCCGGATACTTAACTGACTGAGCCCCCCAGGCGCCCCAAACTGCTCCAGATTTGCTCCAACCGGGATCTTCTATTCCAAAGCTATTTTCCTCTGACTTCTGAACTACTTATACTTTTCTTTTTCACTGGAAGACTTACATACCTCTTCTAACCCCCCGGAAAATAACAAAGAAACCATGGACTCACCTGGAACATGGCTGCTGTCTTCTGCTGCCCAGGCCAGAGGAGCTGCACGTCTGAGATCTGCCCCACCCTGCGCCTCTTCTAGTTCTGTCCTCACAGAGCCCCGCCGTGAGGCGGGGGCTGGGTCTTTCACGCTGACGAGTTCCTGGCTCCAGGAGCTCCCTTCTCACATCACATGAGGAGGCTCATTTGTGGGTAACGAGGGTCTGGGGGCTTAGGAACAAAAGCACTTTACTGGTATATTCATACTGCACCTAAAATCTTTTCTCCTTTTGCAAGGAACCAGAAACTCATGATCATGTTTCATTTCTTCACAAGTAGGCTTCCCGTCCAGCGTGGAGCCCAACACGGGCTTGAACAGACCACCATGAGATCAAGACCTGAGCTGACATCAAGGGTTCAGTGCTTAACATTAAAAATACATTTAAAATAAATTTTTAAAAAAAAAGGGAGGGGGGAACTGGGTGGCTCAGTCCGTTAAGTGTCCAACTTCGGCTCAGGTCATGATCTCACAGTCTGTGCTCACGGTCTGTGGGTTCGAGCCCCATGTTGGGCTCTGTGCTGACAGCTCAGAGCCTGGAGCCTGCTTCCGATTCTGTGTCTCTTTCCCTCTCTGACCCTCCCCCATTCACACTCAGTCTCTCTCTCAAAAATAAACAAACATTTAAAAAATTTTTTAAAAATGAGAGAGATAGATGCTTAACCAACTAAGCCACCCAGGCGTTCTGATCCTCTGTGTTTTAAAGAACTGAAATAGGGTTACCCAGTATTAGAAACAAAATATAGTGCAAAAGAATAGCACAGTCTGACTGCAAACAGTTAAAGAAATATCAGACGTAAAGTAATTCTGATATCTGTTCACTGTGGACACTGCTGTATAAATCACTTTTTTTAAATAATTTTTTTTGGTTTATTTATTTTTGAGACAGAGAGAGACAGAGCATGAGTGGGGGAGGGGCAGAGAGAGAGGGAGACACAGAATCTGAAACAGGCTCCAGGCTCTGAGCTGCCAGCACAGAACCCGACGCGGGGCTCGAACCCACGGACCATGAGACCATGACCTGAGCTGAAGTCAGAAACTTATCTGCCTGCGCCACCCAGACGCCCCATAAATCACTTTAACAGGTGCCATGAAGTACAACTCTATTTTAGGCTAATGGGATTTCAAAGAGCTTAAGTGATTTGTATTAAACCAGACTTGTTTCAACCACCTTTCCCCCTCACTGGCTACACGGGTTTTAACAAAAACAGATACACTTCATCTTTATGAGCCTTAGCTCCCTATTAAAGTTCTCTATAACCTTCTGAATTTATGTCTGCCAGCTCTATCAATTTCTGACAGAAGTATGTTAAAATCTCCCAGCAGGATTATAGGTTGGTAAATTTTTCCTTGTAATCCTGTTGATACTTGGGACTATACACTTAAAGCTATGTTGTCTGACACACAGAGATCATTTATTTCTGGAAGATTACCACTTAATCATTACCACTCCATACCCAAAATAATATTCCTTTGTTGCCGTTTTTTAAACTGCTACAATTGTGAGGATTAAAGTGGATATTTGGGTCCATTTAACAGTAGGATTGTGAGGAATAAATGAAATAATAGAAGAAAAGGGTCTATTCCTTGTAATAACAGCAGCTAAGACTCGAATGCTTTCTATATGTAATGGAAAATACTAAGCACGTTATAACTTGACACAGACAACCCAATGAGGCATTTTAAATAGTCTCCACTTTATGGAAAGTAGAGATTTTTAAAGTGACTTAGTATATCTGCATAGTTATTAAGTATCAGAACTGGAATATTATGTCTTTCTTGCTATTTAAGCCACTTAGTACTAAAATCATGTCATAGGTGTGTATTTACACACATACACACGCACACCATACACCCTCAGATTAGCTCTTACCTCCATGCACACATGACATCACTGACTGTTTCCACAAAAACACAAATGATGAACAGCCTGCTGCCCCCAGTCCCACTAAAAAATAGCACTTAAAACACCAAACTCTTCCCTTTCACATCTTTCTGTGATTCAAACTTCACGGCCAGCTCAGAAATACATAGGGAGGCTTCTCCCAGTGACACGAGACAGAGCGCCTTTCCGTCGTAAACAGTGAAAATACACGAGCAGACACGAGCACAAAACAAGCATTAGCCATAATTATAACAGTAAAACATGCCGGCAAAATTCAGAAATGCACATAAGCTAGATAAGAAACAACTGGTTTTCCTTCTATCACCAGCACACACAACCATTCTTCAGAGACGGGGCGGGGCGCCTGCGTGGCTCAGTCAGACTAGCATCCGGTTTCAGCTCACATCACGATCTCGACGTTCACGCAACTGAGCCCTGAATTGGGCTGTGTGCTGACAGCCTGCTTGGGGGTCTCTCTCCCTCTTCCTCTCCCTCCCCTGCTCTTATGCGCATGCTCGCTCTCAAAATAAACAAACTTTAAAAAAGAGACAGAGAAACTATCTGGATATTTTTAACAAAAAATGTAAGTACATGAGCACATTTAAAAACTTCTTCCCCCCTACATTCAAAGAAAGACCATTTTTCCAAGTCAATAAAATTAGTTCTATAATACACACAGCCTTCTTACATAAAACAATAAAAAGAAAATAGGGGCATCTGAGCGGCTTAGTTGGTTAAATGCCCAACTCTTGATTTTGGCTCAGGTCACGATCTCACGGTTTCTGAGTTCCAAGCTAGCAGTGCAGTCTGCTTGGGATTCACTCTCTCCCCCTCTCTCAAAGTAAATAAATAAACTTAAAATAAAAGAGTAGAAAATAAAATCTATCCTGAAAGAAAAAATACGTAAAATATGTAAGATTATATGTGGACATAAACTATCAATAAAAAAAAAGAACACACGTGGACAAGAAACATGTAAGGCCCACAAGAAACAAACTCAACTGTCGACGGGGACTATAAAAATAGGCGTCATACAAGCACCCTCTGATCTTGCTCTGTGAGAAGACGACCTTACAGGAAAGATAATTTAGCCCCAAACGATTTATATCTTTAGTTAAGTCCAATCATAATCCCTAAAAATTTTCCTTTCATAAGCAATTCTAAAGTTCATCTGGAACAAAAAGTTTCAAGAACACCATGGACACTTAAAAAAAAAACGTTTCTTTAAAGTTTATTTATTTTAAGAGAAAGAGCAAGCAGGGGAGGGGCAGAGAGGGTCAGAGACAAGACGGTTCAGAGGATCTGAAGCAGGCTTCATGCTGTCAGCCCAGAGCCACATGCAGGGCTCGAACCCACGAACTGTGAGATCATGACCTAATCAAGAGTTGGACACTCAAGCAACTGAGCCACCCAGGCGCCCCTTGACACTTTTAGAAATACAAAACAATGAATGTGAACGAGTCCATGTGAGATCAACATGTATTATAAAATTAAATGATTATAAAAGCATTTGACGCTGGCTGTAGAGAAGACATGCAGATCAAGTATAACAGTCCAAACACGTACGAATTTAGCACGCAATGAATG
>PISW01006155.1:0-115073 GCA_004023785.1 Mungos mungo | reverse complement strand
CCTTCTCTGCCTCTTCTGGCTTCGGCTGGTAACCATGCATCCTCACTGGGGTTTCTGGCTGGCTAGACACGGCACTCCAGGCCCCACCTGTGAGGTCACAATGCTTCCCCCTGTGTCTCCTCTCCTCTCCTCACAGGGACACCAGTCATCATTGCGGGAGGGCCCACCCTCCTCCAGTAGGACCCCACCTTAACTAGTTACATGTGCAACGACCCTATTTCCAAATAAGATCACATTCTGAGGTGCCGGGGCTTAGGGCTTCCACAGGTCTATTGTGGGGACACAATGCAACCCATAACAAGGTATTGGGGGGAGGGGGGACAAGACATTCTTATTTTGCTCCTGGGCCAGAGGACTCAAGCATTAAATCTCGATGAAGAGGGGCGCCTGGGTGGCTCAGTTGTTAAGTGTATGACTTCGGCTCAGGTCATGATCTTGCTGTCCATGGGTTCAAGCCCTGGATCAGGCTCCATGCTGACAGCTCAGAGCCTGGAGCCTGCTTTGGATTCTGTGTCTCCCTCTCTCTCTGCCCCTTCCCTGCTCGTGCTCTGGCTCTCAAAAATAAATAAAACATTTTTTAAAATTTCAAGTGTACCATTCATCGGTTCTCAGTTTATTCATGGAGTTGTGCAGCCGTCGCTCTGGTCACTTTTAGAGCATTTCCCTCGTCCCCAAAAGAGACCCCTTGCCCACCGGCAGTCGCTCCCCACATTCACTCTCCCCTACCCCGACACCGGGCAACGACTGATGTACTTTCTATCTTCATGGATTTACCTGTTGCGAACACTTCACGTAAATGGAATCATATAGTACGTAGTCCCTTGTGACCAGCTTCTGCTACCTAGCATAACGTCTCAAGGTCCATCCCTTTTGATGGCCAAAGAATAGCCACTGTATAGAGAGACCACATTTTATTTGTTCGTTCATCAGTTGATGGGACATCCGTGCTGTTTTTACTTCCTGGCTGTTCTGAAAAAACGCTAGGAACATTCATGTGCACATTCTTGGGGGGCCGTTTTCAGTTCTCATTGGTTGTACCAATGGATGGTCCTAATGTAAAGTCATTTCAGACTAGGGTTTGGTGAGCCTACCATAGTGTGTCTATCTCTCCCGCCCAGGAGAAAAAGTGGGGTCCTTTTAAAGCCAACAATTCAGAGACCTCAGCAGGTCTCTGAACAATTAAGGGATTATCTGAAAACCCAAAATGTGTCCGTGGAAATAGGTTTCCTTCTAGCACTGAGAGCATGGAGATATGTGCACACGCACACACACACGCACACACACACAGATGGTTTAGTAAACAACCATAATTTGCAACATGGACTATCCAAACACACACTCTCATTAGCTCCTGAAAACACTGAAGAGACAGCGGAGAAGTACGCCTTTCGTGATCTTGCCCAAGAAGATCAGGGAGGGGTTTCTCCAGAGATTTCCAGAGCCCAGACCCAAGCAGACAATACTCGAAATTAACCCCAGAAGCAGCTGTGCCCGCCTTCCTGCTAAAAACCAGAGGGGGCAGAAAGGGCAGGAGACGGGACCGATTCCTGCCAAGACACGGAAATGCTCCCAGCAGGAGACTGGATGAAGAGGCCACTCAAGGTCACCACCCCCTTCCACCTGACCCCACCAACGGGCTTCCAAACTCAAGGGCCATTATCTGTGTACAACACCTCACCCGAGCCCTGACTGTATGTTAAAGGTTCTTCCCCAACGCTTGCTCAGCCACGGTCTAGTGGTTTCACTGCCAAAAATCAGATGCCAAATGGCATCACTGGCAATGCCACAGATGCAGTCGTGCACCTCCAGGTTAAAATGGGGCCGGCAGCCCACCTAACCAACCCACTCCACCAGTCCTCCAATTAATGCCATGAAACCTACCTTTCCTTTAAATTTAATTTCCTTTAACTTTTTTAAATGTTTATTTATTTATTTGAGAAAGAGAGACAGAGACAGACACAGAGACAGACGCAAGCAGAGAGGGGCAGAGAGAGACAAGGAGACCCAGAATCCCAAGCAGGCTCCAGGCCCCGAGCTGTCAGCCCAGAGCCGGATGCGGAGCTCGAACTCATCAACTGCAAGATCATGGCCCGAGCCCAAGCCGGTCACTAACCGACTGAGCCACCCAGGGAGCCCCTAAAAGTTTCCATGAGGAGGTATGAATTCGTTTCCCAGAGCCGCCTAACAAAGCATCACAAAATGGCTGGCTTACAACGGTAGTCACTCATGGTCCTGAGTTCTGAGGCCTTACAGGTGCGAAGTGACGGCCAGCCTGTCTGCGGAGGAGCTAAGAAAAATCCTTCTCTGCCTCTTCTGGCTTCGGCTGATAACCATGCATCCTCACTGGGGTTTCTGGCTGGCTAGACACGGCACTCCAGGCCCCACCTGTGAGGTCACAATGCTTCCCCCTGTGTCTCCTCTCCTCTCCTCACAGGGACACCAGTCATCATTGTGGGAGGGCCCGCCCTCCTCCAGTAGGACCCCACCTTAACTAGTTACATGTGCAACGACCCTATTTCCAAATAAGATCACATTCTGAGGTGCCGGGGCTTAGGGCTTCCACAGGTCTATTGTGGGGACACAATGCAACCCATAACAAGGTATTGGGGGGGGGACAAGACATTCTTATTTTGTTCCTGGGGCAGCGGACTCAAGCGTTTAATCTCAATGAAGAAGGGCGTCTGGGTGGCTCAGTCGGTTAAGCATCCGACTTCTGCTCAGGTCATGATCTCACAGTTCAGGGGTTCGAGCCCAGGGTCAGGCTCTGTGCTGACAGCTTGGAGCCTAGAGCCTGCTTTGGATTCTGTGTCTCCCTCTCTCTCTGCCCCTTCCCTGCTCATGCTCTGGCTCTCAAAAATAAAATATTTCAAAAAACGTCAAGCGTACAATTCATCGGTTCTCAGTATATTCACAGAGACAGAACGCAAGCAGGGAGGGGCAGAGAGAGACAAGGAGACCCAGAATCCCAAGCAGGCTCCAGGCCCCGAGCTGTCAGCCCAGAGCCGGATGCGGAGCTCGAACTCATCAACTGCAAGATCATGGCCCGAGCCCAAGCCGGTCACTAACCGACTGAGCCACCCAGGGAGCCCCTAAAAGTTTCCATGAGGAGGTATGAATTCGTTTCCCAGAGCCGCCTAACAAAGCATCACAAAATGGCTGGCTTACAACGGTAGTCACTCATGGTCCTGAGTTCTGAGGCCTTACAGGTGCGAAGTGACCGGCCAGCCTGTCTGCGGAGGAGCTAAGAAAAATCCTTCTCTGCCTCTTCTGGCTTCGGCTGGTAACCATGCATCCTCACTGGGGTTTCTGGCTGGCTAGACACGGCACTCCAGGCCCCACCTGTGAGGTCACAATGCTTCCCCCTGTGTCTCCTCTCCTCTCCTCACAGGGACACCAGTCATCATTGCGGGAGGGCCCACCAGTCATCATTGCGGGAGGGCCCACCCTCCTCCAGTAGGACCCCACCTTAACTAGTTACATGTGCAACGACCCTATTTCCAAATAAGATCACATTCTGAGGTGCCGGGGCTTAGGGCTTCCACAGGTCTATTGTGGGGACACAATGCAACCCATAACAAGGTATTGGGGGGAGGGGGGACAAGACATTCTTATTTTGCTCCTGGGCCAGAGGACTCAAGCATTAAATCTCGATGAAGAGGGGCGCCTGGGTGGCTCAGTTGTTAAGTGTATGACTTCGGCTCAGGTCATGATCTTGCTGTCCATGGGTTCAAGCCCTGGATCAGGCTCCATGCTGACAGCTCAGAGCCTGGAGCCTGCTTTGGATTCTGTGTCTCTCTCTCTCTGACCCTCCCTTGCTCATGCTGTCTATCTCTCTAAAATAAAAAATTTTTTAAATCTCGGTGGAAGAGCTGGGTGCCTTTAGCATATGCTCTCCTCCCGGCCTCCAGAGAAAGAGGCAGAGAAGGACCTGCAAGGGAGGCCAGAGCTGCAAAGTTCTCCCAGGCCGGCCACTGGCGTCCTCCTGACCGGGCCTGTGCCGGGGAGAAGCTGCACCTGAGCTGAGCTTCTCGGCGCTTCTACATGTGGCCGTTTGGAAATAGCATTCTGGGTGCTTCACATTCCACACTTTGCCAAGGTCAAGACTTCAGCAGCATAAACAGATGCGACTGGGGTAGGCTTGAGCTGGTGGCCCAGCGGCAGGACTGAAGCCATGCAGGGGAGAGAGAGGCTCCACCCTGGAAGGGAGAGGGGAAAGCCCGGGAGGGCTGCGTGGTGGCTGCAGCAGGGCTGCGTGTGGAAGGGGAGTGGGACTTGGCCGCAGAGGAGGAGGAGGAGGAGGCAGGAGAGCAGAGATGTCCTGCCATCTGCCCTTGTGACTTGTACTTCCCTGCAAACTTGTCTTCCTTCAGTTCCTCTGGAATGAGACCCCCCCGAGCCCCTCCCTGCTTCTCTAACTCCCCGGGGCTGCAGGTTCAGCGGTGGCTCTCCGCTCGGGCCTCGAGACCACCTCTCCTTTTCCCAGGACTTGCACTCAGCCCCCCCCCCCCCCAGGACGCTCTGAGGTCGTGGCTTCCTCACCTGGAGCGTCCCCAGCGTCACTGCCACATCTGCTCACCTCGTGGGGGCCTGGGCGGGGGGCACCGGCATCGGCGCTCTGACGTCGGAGCACAAGCCTTGTCCGCCCCTCCTCGCTTTGCTCCCACACCAGCTCCCGCTGGCTTATCTAGCTCCCTGGGCTGCTATCAACTGAGGCTTAAAAACGTTAGTTTCGGCTGCCTTCATTCCTACAATTTATCACTTGATATGTGATAAAGCAACAAAGCCTGATTTCTCTTTCCTTCGAAATTATCACCCATCGTTACCTCCCCTCTCTGTGCATTTCCAAAGTGTGAGCCAAATGGAAGCTTTGTGTCTGGATAGGGCACGGTTCTCAAAGTCTGGTCCCCAAACGGCACCAGCAGCATCGCCTCAGAGTTTCTTGTGCCTGCAGACTCCCGGGCTTTGCCCAGGCCTACTCGTGCATCTGGGGTGGGGGGTCCAGCATGTGAACAGACCTTCTGGGTGAGGCTGATGCATGAAGAGAGTTGGGGGAACCAGTGGATTAGCCCAAGAATTTCCCATGACCCCACAATCCATCCTGCCTGTGGCCACCAGATTCATTTACTTACAGTTTTCATTACTGGCAGATCTCCACTCCAGAACCATCGATGGCTCCCAACTGCCTGCCTCATGAAGGCTAAACTCTACCTAGCATTTGTAGCTCCATGATCTAGTTCCATCTCTCCAGACTCATTCTCAGCAGCCTCCCTAAGACTCTGCATTCTAGTGGTGTTCACTTTTTAAGCAGTACCTTTGAGTATACGGATGCCTGCCACTCCTATCCACCAATTAGGCCCCTAACGGAGTTGGGTTAGGGTCCTTAGAAACCCTAATCAGTGAAAAGTGCTTAGCACCCCTCTCTCGAGTGGAAATAAAAATAAACCTAATACTTAGGTGTAAAATAATCAGGTGGGAAGTTTTCCAAATTAGGGATGCTTTCCCATATTGACCTGGAAACAATTTGCTGCTTTAAAAGTACAGTTATCAAATTCGTTGTTTGTAAGGTAATTTTAGGGGCCGTTCTTTTTTTTTTTTTTAGGGGCCGCTCTTTCTACTACTCCAAATGTGTGCTCAATAAATCTGATTAATCCAGTTCTGCCTTTGCAGATCCAAATCCTACTGACTGGTGAGCACTCTGCTCCTTTTACAAGCAAAATTGGATAAATGAATGACTGAATGAATGAATGAGCAGTTGTCTCCGCTCAGTGAGGCAAGACATTTTGTATTTTATTTCTTCGGTTTTTTCCCCTTCCAGCAGCCATCTTAAAGGAGCGTGGTTAAGTCCTACCTGACGCTGGGTCCCTGTGTACGGCCCCTTCATAGACGAGCGCGGGTGGGCAGCTTTGCGGATAATCTGAATCTGAATGTAATGATCTCTCCTCTAACGCTGAGACCCAGTTTTTCAGCATTGTTCCGGGCAGCAGGCACCTGCTGAATGCTCACAAGAAATAACACTTTCCCAGAGGCATGAATCTTGATAGTCAGCCAAGACACCACCTGTGAGAATCATACCTGAAAGACGCTTCTCCGACGTTAAAACAAACAAAAAGTCTCCTTTTAAAGGGAATCAATCAGTGTTCCGTATTTGAACTTCATTTATAAACCCAGCCCCACCTAAACGCCAAATACCGACGACCTTTGCATAAACGCCATGGCAGTAAAGACGTCCTATTTAGAAGGAATTTTTGCACCCTCGATGTGATATATGTAGTACATTTGCCCCACGAAGTATAATTCCTCAGAGCTGAAGTTTTTACTGGTGAGTAAACGGCGGCAGCCGACTTTCGTGTCTAGGACTCTGCAGACAGAGTTGTACACGTTTTTGAACAAGCGAGTTAAAGGATCTATACCAGCAAGCGGTGGCCATCGACGGCTAAACGGCGGACACCCGTCCTCTCCTCTCCCGAGGACCCCAGCCTGCCTCCCAGCGCTCTGAGCCCCCACACTCACCCCTCATGCAGACAGTTGAAAGGAGTCTGCCGTCCGAAGAGTCTTCTGGGCTCAACTTGTTGCTCCCGCCCCACGGCTGGCGGTCCATGGTCCCGTCTCCTGGACCGGGGAGGTCTGTGCTCCACCTCAGTCGCTCACAGCACTCCGATTGCCGTGCTCCCACGAATCCCCGCGCCGCAGCTGGCTGAGCCGCACCGTCCGGGCAGACGGCGCGGGACAGCACAGCACAGTGCAGGCGGCGCGATGCGAGACGACCTGCGGTCGCACGGCCGGCCGCACGCGCCCCGACGCGCACCCCTGCGCTTGCGCGAGCGCACACACGCTCCACCTAGCCGGCTGGAGGCTGGCCAGGGCTTCCGACGCCCCCCCCCCCGCGGCCCCCAGGCTGCAAAATTGCTGGTGTCACGCCCTTTCCCAAACTGGGACCAATCGGTGAGGAAGCCTTGGCGTTTATCAGGAAGGAAAGCCAGTTTGTAACTTTTTGGAGAACAAGGAGAACAGGGTGGGCGTGAAGGAAACCACTCCCTGCTGCACTGCTGCTCGCTCTGCTGGGATCTGCTGGGTCGGGGTGGGGGCTGGGGGGGCTTCTCATTGTTGACAAAGCCCCAGAACCCAAGAGCTGAGAAAGCTCGTTTCGCTGCAGCCCCGCTGAATTGCTTGCACAGCAACACGCCGTCTGCACATGTGGTTTCAATTTTTCTGGGAGTTTCTTATGGGAAAATGTGTCTATACGTTACAGAAATGCTCCTTGGGAAAGAACTTCTATTTTCTTCCCTCTGACTGCGGGGATTTCACTACACGGGCCCGCTTGGCCCTTCCTCCACACATTATATTTTAACCTTTAAATAAATAATTAACAGTTGCTGTTGGAAAATGGATTGCCAGGTGGCCCCAGGTGGTGGAAACCTGCTACTTCGTTAATTATAAAAAGTTTTAGTCCGGACGGTTTCGCCTGTTTGCCTTTACAGAACAGTGGGTTCCTGTACATGTTGCACATCCCAGGGGAACCGAGTTTCCCCACTCCCCTGGGTGCTTGTTCAGGCTGAGGCCATACCTAGACTCCCACTGTGTCCCTTTTCCGGATGGGGGGGGATCTTCCTTCCCAGTTGGGGGTGGGGGTCCTGAATTCCTGTGAGCATAGTCCGTCTCTGAAATGACTGCAGATTTTTTTAATGCCAAAGATGTAGCCTCACTGTTTCAGATTTATGGGTCCCCAACTGGAACGCATGACAGCCATTGTTCACAGTTGGAGGAGTAGCCTTCATATTTCAAAACGCATCTCTGTGCATACTATGTATATGCATTGATCCCTTTGCATTTTTCATGTGAATGTCATTGCGTTACCGTATTGCTCTATGCCCATTACACTGCTTGCATCTTGCAGATCTTTCCATTTTAGCACGTATAGCTGGCCCTCTCTTTCTTCCTTACGGTGTTGCATACTGTATTGCATCAGACATATTTTGCTGTTCCCGTGCGCGCTTTGGGCGCGCGTTGGAGGCAGAATGTTACCATCTCTTCTGTTACTATATTATCACTGAAACACTGAGGCCCACAATTTTGCATCGGGGGCTCTGTGTGAGCCAGCATTTCTGGAGGAGAGATTCCAGGAGTGGAAATGCTGACTCACAGGTGCACTCGTGCACATGCGGTGATTTGTGGAAAAGTGAAGACACACACAGAAGTGAGGACGAGCCAAACTGGAGAACTCAGAAGGAGATCAGTGGCTTGCCTCAGTGCTCCATCTCCATGGCACTACAGGCTAGCAGAAAGCTGGGGCTGGGGCGAGTGGGCAGGGCTGCAGGAGAGCTCCCTGGATGAGGGCTTGCAACTGCATGAAATCTACAAGTAGCTCAATACAAACTGCATTTTGCAAGAAAGGGGCTGTTCATTTAACATTGAGAGAGCGGTGCCTGGGTGGCTCTGGCTCGGTTGTGAGCATCCAGCTCTTGATCAGCTCAGGTTGTGAACCAGACGCTTGAGCTAAAGCCGACCCTGATCAGCTCAGGTCATGATCCCAGGGTGGTGGGATTAAGCCTGCACACTGATCGTGGAGCCTGCTTGGGATTCTCGCTCTCTGCCCCTCTACCCCACCTGCGTGCACTCTCTATAAAAAAGAAAAAATAATGATGATGATAAAATTGAAAGACACACTGCCAAATTGCCCTCCAGTTCTCTGCAGAATTAACTGAACAGGCCACAAGCATGTAAATTGTTCACTACTCCAGGAAAGGATTGAAGAACTATAAAATTTGCCTTTGGCACAGACTGAGAAATTGACTCCCACCATAGACTGAGTGACAAGGAGTTAAACAGAAAGGCACAATGGGGAACCTGGCTATTATCGCCATTCTTTGAGTGAAATCTTCATGGTACAGCTTCATTATTTACTTTTAATTAAACTCCAAGAAGATAACATCTTTCCAGATTCAAATTTAAGTGTATTGTCCAAAATGACAATAAGGAGCATTTCCAGGTTGTTGCCTTAGTACCCGCGAGGGAATTAATCAGCTTTTAACCTTCTCACTAGATTTATAATGTTGGTCACCTCTTGATAATATTGGAGAATGGGAACTGATTTTTTTTTTAACTGTTTAACAACACTTGCGGTCAGGAATGCAAAAACTATACAAGAGAAAGTCATGCATTTTTAGGGATCTGTGTGAGGACAAAGTTGAATGACATGTGCATGAGCTGTGATCATAGGAGAACGGATCAGCTTACAAGCCACAAGAAAAGAGCAAGCTCACAAACTTCTAATCAGTCCCTGGGCATGTCTGTGTGTGTGTGCACGCGTGTGTTCAAGGAACTTGGCCCAGGTTACGTAAGAAAAAAGAATTATGGCCCACAGCAGTAAGGCCACAGTCATTCTTCATCAAGTACAGTATTAATACTGGCCAGGGCCTCTGTACGCCCCTCACCTAGATGTCCACGGCTGACATCACTCATGGATTCTGAGACTCTTTCCTCCCGAGGCCCTGGAGAGCCTTGAAAGTCACCTCCAATCAGTCAAAGTCGGCCCAGGAGCAGAAACCTCTTGTCATTTCAGCCAGCAATCTTTCTGGCACAAAACCTTTAAAACCCAAAAGGTACATACCCCTCTGATGATTTGGGACGGTCTGCGTTTCCCACAAAAAGCCTAGCTGTTTCTCTTGTTCTTGCATAACTGTCTGCATGCTAAGCTAGCTGATGTCGCTACTGGAGAAAGCAATCACTCATTCCCACTCCATCTAGCAGTACAATAAGATCCACACAAGGATGAGTTCTGTAAAATTTGGCATAATGCACTATTCTTGAGGAAAACAATCATGCAAATCAAAACTGAGTTGTCTCCATTAACGATGGGGCTGGATTCTTCAAAAATGCCAATAGCACGAAAGACAAGAGTGGAGATGGGGAGGCTTTCTAGATTCAAGGAGAAGTGACTTGATAACTGAATCCATGCATGATCTTTGACCAGATCCTGACTGGAGGCGGGGACAAGACATAAAAGGCATCAACGCGATCACAGAAATTGAAATATGGGCTAATATCAGATCATCACGGTGCACCGCTGTCAAGCTTCCGCATGTGATTCCTGCACCAACGTTACAGAGAAGAGTCTCTGTGCTCCCAGGAGATGCACACTCAAGTGCTTAAGGCAGAGCCACGTGTAGCTTGACACAAACGGAGAGATGTGTGCCCTGTGTACATGTTTTACACCAAATGGAAAAAGCCAATGCAAACTCTACAGTCAAAACCCAGGAGTATACATAAAGCCCACATTGCCCATTCTGTTCACAAGCCAAGGGCATTCCTCATGCGCCCAACAGCCACATGTCCCAGAACCTTCGGCTGATTGGAAACACTCTCCTTGTTGCACAATTATGTAAGCCCATAAAACAAACAACAGCCTGTCTTTATTAAAATTCTTGATAATCTGGTCATTGTGGGCTTTTTTCTCTAACATTGAGTTTTTTTTAATATTGCACTAAAATATGTACCTTGGGGCACCTGGTTGGCTCAGTCGGTCGAACATCTGACTTGTGATCAGGTCATGATCTCGTGGTTCATGAGTTCAAGCCCCACATTGGGCCCACTGCCATCAGCCTGTCAGTGCGGAGCTCGCTTGGGATCCTCTGTCCCCTTCTCTCTGCCCCTCCCCCGCTTGCACTCTCCCAAAATTAAATAAATATTTTTAAAAAATATTTACTTTGATGGTAGAGTTCCTTGGTGCCCCTCCCCCCTAGATTTTTTTGCATCACTCACCACCTGTAATCCTAGCCCTGGTAAAGAATCATGATGTCCACAGTTTATTCACAAATGGCTCATTTAAAATTATTTGTATACATATTAATTATACATGGCTTACATATATATATATAAGTCTACAGGTGTGTGTACACACAGAGATAAGCAAATGTGGCAAATGCTAACAGTTGGTGAACTGACGTGATGGGTATACAAATATTCACTGTATTATTCTTTTTTTAATGTTTTTAAATTTATTTTTGAGAGACAGAGAGAGCACAAGCAGGGGAGGGTCAGAGAGAGGGCGACACAGAATCCGAAGCAGGCTCCAGACTCTGAGCTAGCGGTCAGCACAGAGCCGGACGCGGGGCTCGAACCCATGAACCATGAGATCGTGACCTGACCCAAAGCCAGAAGCCGGATGCTTAACCGACTGAGCCACCCAGGCGCCCCTCACTGTATTATTCTTGTAATTTTTCTGTAAGCTGGACAATTTTCAAAACAACAATGGTGGTGGGGGGAATTACTACCTAAAAGTAAAACCAAGTATACACTTTTTTTTTTTTTAACCAGTTCAACTCATGTTAAGATAGGAAGCTGCTCTTCTCAATGTGACCCACGTATTTGTCCTAGTTTGGATCTGCTGAAGAAAGGAGATTACTCCACGTGCAAATGTCCACGCAGAAGCAGCCCCTAGCAACCGTCTGTGATGCGGCGGCTCTGGAAGGTTCTCCCAGCGCTGGGAGCACCCTTCCCCCACAAACTGTGCGTCTTCCACGTTGCGTCGCCCACCGCGCCAGCTTCACCAATGTCTCCAAAGCCTTGGCCGTTCTCTCCGTGTTAAGTGCACCAAATCCGCTCAACAGTGAGCACCGTCACTGAAAAAAGTTATCGTCTGTAAACCTTAGGTTTATTTGCCATGGCGATGTCAGAAATATCAGGGAGGAGAATTACTTTGGGAGAGATGGTTCCTTCATAAAAAGCAAACAAAAAATAGAGATGCTGAATGACATACCGAAACTTTTAAATAATTTAAGGGATTTTGAAAGAGTTGAGGCTTGAATCTTCAGATAAAAGTCAAGCTTACTTTGTTTGAAATAAGGCAGATGAGGGATACAGTCAGATAAGTGATGAATGGGTAGACAGGACAGACAGACACAAGGGTTATAGATCAGTATATTAGGTGTCTATATAGAGAGACAGATGGTAAATGGATCAGTGATATTGGATATTCATGTAGTTATGAAAATATTTTTCCCTTAAAGGGATTCATTGTGTAAATTTTAATTATTTTAAACTATCATTTTAAATGATTTTCCTAATTAGTAAATGCTACTTCTGAGCATCTTCCGAGAAATACTTCAAACATTTAAAAAGATTTACTACAAAACAAACTAGTTCACCCTAGTGTTATTTATAATAGTCAGAAATTAGAAATAATCTAAGTACTCCAACAACATGGACATAGCTCAAGAATAGGGTACAACCATTTAGCAGGATAGGTCCGAAAGGGTTGAAACTTAGAAAATCATTACAATACGGTCTGTGGGAAAAGCAGGAATCAAAACTACTTTTATAACAGGACCACGTTAAACCAGGCAAAGAAAGTGAAACAAAACAAATATGATATACTGAAAGAAGTCACTAAAACCTTAATAGTAAAAATTAACTAATCAATTTCAGACACGTACCTGAAAAATTCTTTTAAAATTCAGTCACCCTGACAGGGGCCTTGCCTAATTCCCTTACCCAAAACTAGCTCTCTCCATCACTCTTTACCCCAATCTGCGTTATTTTTCTTTCCACTTTCCTGACATGATCATATATACGTATGTGTTGCTTATTCCCATGAAAGCTTTTTGAGAGCAAGGACCTTGTCTATCTTTTCCACAGCCCTAGTGTCTGGCACATAATAAATGCTGGGTAAAAATGGGTTGAATGAATTCATTGCAAAGTTATCCTAGAGCATGTCAAATGTGATTGAAATTGTAAAAGACTGCACCATTTGGGGAATAAATATCATATCCTGTGAAAAATGGAATAACCTCTAATAGTGTTAAGAACCTCCAAAAGTTGGGGCGCCTGGGTGGCTCAGTTGGGTGAGCGTCTGACTTCAGCTCAGGTCATGATCTTGCAGTTCGTGGGTTCGAGCCCCGCAACAGGCTCTGTGCTGACAGCTCAGAGCCTGGAGCCTGCTTCTGATTCTGTGCATCCTTCTCTCTCTGCCCCTCCCCTGCTCATGATCTGCCTCTCTCTGTCTCTCAAAAATAAATAAATGTTTTAAAAAAAAAAAGAACCTCTAAAAGCAAGCAATATAAACCAGAGGATTCCATCTGATGGCCTCATTCTAACTTGATGGAATGTAGGACTCAAAGGGAATGTAAAGACTATTTCATGTCCTAGCTCTGTATTCATAAATCATAAACCATCACAATTCCGATCTGGACCAGGTCGGCATCCACATCTTTCTGGAAATCAGAAGGATCTGTCTGGTAACTGCTCTGTTGGGACTCAGTTCAGAATTAAAGTGCCCCCTCTCCCCCCCCCCCCCCCACAAAACACACCTACCAGAGCTGGGAGGTCCTACAGATGACTCATGAAATTCATGGTCTGCAGTTTCAGAAAGCAGATGAAGCAGAATTCTCAAGTTCCTTGGGGCTGTAGATAGACCGAATATCCTAGGACATCCTGGGGTTTGACACGGAGCTCAGAACATTCAACAAGATGCAAGATGACCCCAAAATGCACTCAAGAGAACACTCTGCAGACAGAAAGCCTCCGATTTCTGAATGTTCTGTGATAGACATTTTAACTCCTGAATGTCTACGGTATGTGTTTTAATTTATCAGTATTTTCTTTTAAAAGTTTCTGACTTTGATATTAGGCTTAGAAAAGACTGTCTTTTTCATATACATTCATGAACATTTTATTCTGGTATTTTATAACATTTGAAATTTTTTAACATTTTCAAAAAACCAAGATTTGTTCTTTGGAATGTGATATTAAATAGGAATTTAAAAGAATTTAGCATTTCTTCCCCAAGTAGTTACTTAATTAACTTTCTAAAAAATTAATTATGTATTTCTGAGAGACAGAGAGAGACGGAGCGTTAGCAGACAAGGGGCAGAGACAGAGGGAGACACAGAATCCAAAGTAGGTTCCAGGCTCTGAGCTGTCAGCACGGGGCTCAAACTCAAGAACCGTGAGATCAGGACCTGAGCCGAAGTCAAATGCTTAACCGACTGAGCCACCCAGGCATCCCACTAATTAACTTATTTGATATTCCAAAGTTGTGAAAATCAGAAAAAGGCCCCAAACAGTACTAATAGAAACATGGTAGTCACATGTATAATTTAAAATTGCATGGAGGTCACATTACACAAAGTGAAAAAAGATGTGGAATTAATTTTAATAAATTTTATTTAACCTAATATATTCAAAATATTATCATTTCAGGGGCGCCTGGGTGGCTCAGTGGATTAAGTGTCCGACGTCAGCTCAGGTCATGATCTCACAGTTTGTGGGTTTGAGCCCCGTGTGGGGCTCTGTGCTGACAGCTCAGAGCCTGGAGACTGCTTTGGATGCTGTGTCTCTCTCTCTCTATGCCCCTTGTCTGCTTACACTCTCTGTCTCTCAAAAGCAAATTTTAAAAATAGCATCATTTCAATATGTAATCAACATCAAAATTATTAATAAAATAGTTCACATATTTTGTACTGAATTTTCAAAACATGGTGTATTTTTTATACTACATCGCATCCCTGTTCAGCCTAGCCACATTCTAACTGCTCAACAGCTGAATGTGTCCACTGGCTTCTGTGAATTGCACAGATTCAGAGCAGTGTTTCACAAGCTCAGCACTACTGACATTTTGGGCCTGATGATTCCTTGCTGTGGGGGGGCGGCCCAGTGCACTGAACATAACCAGCTGCACCTCTGACCTCCACCCACTAGGTGTCAGTAGCACCCCTCCCTCAGTTGTGGCAACTAAAAACATCTCTGAACTCGGATAAACGTCCCTGAGTGGGGGTGAAGGTAGGGCAAAATTGACCCCAATTGAGAATCAAATGGCTAAAAAAACCTGGAGAAAAAAAAATGCACGTTTGTAACACACCTTACCATCATCTGAGAGAAAATTTTCTTTTTAGAAGCTAATCTTACTACAGCACCGAACCATGACAGTAGTATTTACAATTAAAAGTTTGTCCAATTTCCACGTTCTAAATTCACAGAAAGGAGGAGGAAAAGAAAAGTGAGAAGTGGGAAAAGCAGAACGCGGGAAGTGGAAAAGAAGAAAAGCGAGGGGGAGAAGAAAGCTTTTTTTCCTATTATAGACGCCGTGCTTACTTTGGGCCCAGACTCACAGAAATAATACTGACCCGGCATTGAGCCTGTGTTGGTGACTGCATTAACATGTAATTATTTCAAACAACCCTGAGGCTCTTGACTTTGAAAATAAGCTGATGGATGCTTGGGTTGCAACATGCATCAAACAGTGCCTGCGGGGTCAGGCAGGAGGGGAGCACCCAGGGTTGCTCTGTTCTAGAACTGTGTGTGTGTACTTCAACGAACAGCCTTTATTATCAGCAGTGATGAGCAGTAGGCCCCAACTTCTGGATGAGCTACTCTCTTCCAACTTTTCTCTTACCAACCAGGACCTCAGTAACTGGAAGTCTCTTAACTGTGACGTTAGAATGTGTTTAGCATGTATGTAGGTATATGAATATATACACATATGCCATGTATGTATATATAAACGGCAAGGAAATCAAAATTACAGCAGAAGTTTATTCAGGGAAGCCACGAAAGAAAGGGCAAAGGAGGGAGGAACTAAATCAGGAACACGTCATGAAATACACTCATCATAATCTTATTCACCCAGATTTACATGTGTCTGCAAGATACGCAGAATATTGACCCTTAGATAATTAAAGACCATGAATCTTCAAACACAGATTATTTTCACTCCACTGCACAGATTTTTAAAGTTCCTTAACAACTAAAGCTAAAAACAAAAAGGCTTCTGGTTGCCCCTTGGGTAATGAGAGCATGAAGCAGAAGTTTCCACTCCTCCAGCGTCCTGGTTTATTGGGGATCAATGCTAACTGACTTTGTTCATTTGACGATACTCAGAGTCTAGCCCTTGGGTGTCTACACTAGGTACCCAGGGTACAGCAGGCCATTGCCTGCTTATTCCCAAGTATCTTCCCACGGTGGCTGGGACTACCGGTAGAGCAGGAATCTTTCCAACAGCTCTGGCAGATGGAGTTCACGGATGGTTTGATGACATGCTCGACCCAGGCACTTCCGGACACACAGGCGGCAGAGCTGGGAAAGAGCGGGTGGCCCTGGGGAAGAAATTAAAATGTGTGAAGTTCATGGTGCTGGGGCAAGGGGAGAAGGAGAGACTAGAGGACTGGAAGGGGCTGAAATGTTCTACAAGCTGGATCTGTGCATGGATTATAGAGTGATGTAGCAGACACTAAATACACACAGGGACCCCGGTGTGCCCCTCTGGGTGGAGAGCAACCTCTAAAGGTCACTGCATTAGTGATATTGAAGAATGAGGCTAACCAGAGGCAAGTCAGGAATGACGTGTGAGGTCTAAAGGGAATGCACTCATTCAGACAGTCCACGCGCCAATGAATGGGCTACTACTGGCCAAGGAGACCCAAGCAAGAGACAGCTGCCAAGAGGGTACAAAGGCCTGTATGGTCACAGAGGCCTCCTGGACCTCCTGGCGCTGGTCCAGAAGGTGGTGCTGGCTGGGTCCCAAGTCATACTGAGAAGGGCCCTCCATTCACACAAGGCTCCCAGCTCCATGGAGGACCTAGAGAAAGGACCCAACTCACTTAACCCTCATTATATCCCAAACCTCGATCTCAAAGGGGCTCGTGGAGTCATCACGCCCATGGCTTTGAGTGGCTGAAGGAAACTAACGAGAGCCCCACATATGGTTGAACAGGATGAATGAGGTTTGGGCTGGGACACCAGTTATACCGAGGCCTTTGTAATGTCCCATTATTCCCTAACCCGACTGTCTCAGCAAAGATCTCTTCAAGTAGACCTGTGTGATTACTGGACTACATAAAGCTGTCCTTCTCAAGAAAATCCTATTGTGACAGGATCTTGCAGCCCATGAGAAATGGTGCACTGTATACGTGAGTAGCTAGAGAACACCTGAATGATATTTCCAAGGAGCGTCCATGTGATAGAAAGAGCAAATCATTGCCTTTAGTTAACATCTTGGGCAGCACGAATGGAAAGCATCTCCACCTGTAACCCAACTAAAGCTCCTCAGGAAAACCGTAACACAGACAAACCGTCCAGTGATGTAGCTGGTGTTCATCCTTCCAGACCAAGCAGAACTTGCTTAGAACAAATCTAAATCCTGGACCCGGAAACATCTTTGATGGACGGAAAGAGGAAATGTGGCAATTGCTATACACCACATCCTCAGCTAACAGTTCGAAAGTACCTGGTATTTCCAAACTGGGAGCTGGTAAGGAAGATCACAATTCTTCAAGTGGAGATTCAAATAAAAGAGCAATCATTAATGACATAGACTATTGGAAATATTCTAGACCAGTGGTAACTCAAAGTGTGGCCTCAGATCAGCAGCACTGCCCGGGAACCCGGTGGTGTACAGAGTCTAGGCCCCATCCCAGACCTCCTGAAGCCGAGTCTGCATTCTAATTAGCTCACCAGGTGATTCATTCTCACGGTAGAACTTAAGAAGCACTGACGGAGGGGAGGGCCGCCCGGGGGGCTCAGTCAGTTAAGCCTCCAACTTTAGCTCAGGTCATGGATAATGTTCTCTTTCTGTATAGACTTAGTCTGATTCACTTCTGAATCTGGAATGCAGAGCATTTTCAAGACCTGCCTGCTCTCCTCGGGCATCTGGAGCTCCGTCAGCCCGCGGTGGAAGGGGAGTGAGGCAGTGGGGAGCACAGATCCACCTGCTCCCTGGTCTCCAGAGCCGGCAATCAACTCGGCCACTTAGTCCGGTGTCTGAAATACACACTTCATGTCCACTACAGTATCTAACTCAAGTATCGCTAGCGTCCCCTGAATTGTCTCCAAATACTACAAACAAGGGTCTTGGTCCACTCGGTGGGGCACTTATTCCAGGACAGACGTGGCGGTTCACCTTCCCACAGTGGAAACAAAGTTCTCTTAGTATTTTCTCATTATGGAGAATACACAGCAACCTCCCACTTGTGTAAATGCCCTCCTGTTACAAGCGGACGTGCATGCTTATCAAATCCCATCTCGGTGATGCAAGCGACACCTGCGGCCTCCCCCGTGCCACTCCCGATGAAGGGGACACCCGGCCCTGCGTTACCTTCCCGGAGCAGGAGCGCCTGCTCCACGCTGCTTTTTGGAGCTGCCAGCTCCAATGCACTTTTGCCCTCGGCATTTCTGCACCTCAGCGGAGCGCCATAGTCCGCTAGCAGGTGGATGATGTCCACACTGGACTGCCTCGCGGCGGCATGGAGCGGAGTGTCCAGACTTTGGCCGCGGTCCACACTGGCTCCTTGAGAAAGCAGAGGCCACAGGTCAATGCTGAACGTTAATGTGGAAATACGACGGGCCTAACATGGAGCAGCTGTGGACAAAGGTATCTTAAACGTCATGACATGTTGGACAAATCTTTGAAAACGTCTGACCCAAGGCTGGAGCCTCAGCAATGGCTGCTGAAACTGGACTTGGATGAGAAAAGGGAAGAGAGACAGTTTTTTAGTCACTTGAAATACTCTCCTGGCTTTTCCATATGAACTGTGTGACAAACCAAATTAAATATTGGCAGCGCCTTTTATGCAGAATTATTTTGGCTTCTGGCAAAGGATAAAGCGAAGATGATTTGGCATTGAGAGAATTCTGAGTTCAAAGAAAACGATTTCTGAAGTACTTGCAGGGAGAAGTAAACAAAGAATCTCGGAGATAAAAATTCTTACATAAAAGTTCTTAGAATAGCCTCTAATGTCAGGGGCTAAGTTTGGGGAATCTTTAATCAAATAATAATTTCAAGACATTTTACTTTTCCCTGGACTCCCCGTGTCTGTATATGCCTTTTTGAATTAAGAACGTTACTAAGTAACTTAGTGGGATTGATCGAAGGGAGTCTATGGCAAATATCTGTTATTCTGGCACCTTCCCGATAACCACACCTAGATCTCCCTCTGGGGAACCAAGCCCTGCGATTCCCGATTCATGTGTTTCCAGTGAAGTCCAATAACAGCAGGGTAGACTGAAATCTAGGCCTAAGCCAATCAGTGCATTGTATTCCTTTGGCCACCATGATTGGTTGGTTCAGAGATGGGCACGTGACTCAAACAGAGCCAATGAAATAAAATTGTTTTTTCCCACTAGGACTTACGGGAAAGAGACTCTTGCTCTCTCTTGAGACCACCAAAGAGAACCAGACCAGGTAAATGGAGCCAATACCAAAGGAAGTAGACACTCATTTCTCAGGAAAAGTTCTGTTTTAAACAGTCAAACATCAAATACTGTCAGACTTTTATCCAGCCTCACCAGAACTTTGTCTTTAAAGCCATGGAAAACCAACAAGGTTAATAGGTTCTTCTCATAAAAAGATTTCTAGAAGTTACCTAATTCTAGAAGTTTCTTCACACAGTCTACCCTCTGGTAGGTGCAGGCCACATACAGGGGAGTTCCAAGCTGGGGCACTTCTTGGTCAATGTTAACGTTATTTGCCAGCAGAATTTCCATGCACTCTCTATGACCTGGTGGAACAAAAGATAACCTGAGTCAAGGAAGGGAAATATTGACTATTTACAGAACTACAGAAGTGCTTACCTTAAATGGGCTTTAGAAATAACCTAGTGGGGGGCACAAAAACAGACCCTCAGATCAATGGAACAGAATAGAGAACCCAGAAATGGACCCACAAACATACAGCCAACTAATCTTTGACAAAGCAGGAAAGAATATCCAATGGAATAAAGACAGTCTCTTCAGCAAGGGATGCTGGGAAAACTGGAGAGCGACATGTAGGAAAATGAACCTGGACCGCTTTCTTACACCATACACAAAAATAAACTCAAAATGGATGAAAGACCTAAACGTTAAGACAGAAAGCCATCAAAATCCTAGAGGAGAAAGCAGGCAAACACCTCTTTGGCCTCAGCTGCAGCAACTTCTTACTCAACACGTCTCCGGAGGAAAGGGAAATCAAAGCAAACATGAACTATTGGGACCTCATCAAAATAAAAAGCTTCTGCACAGCAAAGGAAACAATCAGCAAAACTAAAAAGCAACCGACGGAATGGGAGAAGATATTTGCAAACAACGTTATCAGATAAAGGGTCAGTATCCAAAATCTATAAAGAACTTATCAAACTCCACACCCAAAAAACAAATGATCCAGTGAAGAAATGGGCAAAAGACATGAATAGACATTTCTCCAAAAAGACATCCAGATGGCCAAATGACACATGAAAAAACGCTCAGCGTCACTCATCATCTGGGAAACACAAATCAAAACCACACTGAGATACCCCCTCACACCCATCGGAACGGCTCACATTAACCACTCAGGCAACAACAGACGTTGGCGAGGATGTGGAGAAGGAGCATCTCTTTGGCACTGCTGGTGGGAATGCAAACTGGTGCAGCCACTCTGGAAAACAGTACGGAAGTTCCTCAAAAAATTAAAAATAGAACTACCCTATGACCCAGCAATTGCACTACTAGGTATTCATCCAAAGGATGCAGGTGTGCTGTCTCGAAGGGACACATGCCTCCCAATGTTTATATCAGTACTAGTGACAATAGCCAAAGTATGGGAAGGGCCCAAATGTCCATCGGTGGATGAATGGATAAAGATGTGGTGTATATATATGTATGTATATATATATATATATATATATACACACAATGGAGTATTACTCAGCAATCAAAAAGAATGAAATCTTGCCATTTGGAACTACGTGGATGGAACTAGAGGGTATCATGCTAAGCGAAATTAGTCAGAGAAAGACAAACATCGTATGACTCTGCTCATGTGAGGACTTTAAGATACAAAACAGGGGCGCCGGGGTGGCTCAGTCAGTTGAGCATCCAGCTTCGGCTCAGGTCATGATCTCATGGTTCGTGGGTTCAAGCCCTGTGTTGGGTTCTGTGCTGACAGCTAGCTCAGAGCCTGGAGCCTGCTTCAGATTCTGTATCTCTCTCTCTCTCTGACCCTCCCCTGCTCGCACTGTCTCTCTCTGTCTCTCAAAAAAAAGAAAAAAGATACAAAACAGATGAACACGGAAGCAAAAATGATATAAAAACAGGGAGGGGAACAAAACATAAGAGACTCTTAAATATAGAGAACAGAGGGGTTGTGGGACGGGGGATGGGCTACATGGGTGAGGGGGCTTAAGGAATCTACTCCTGAAATCATTGTTGCAGTGTGTGCTAACTAACTTGGATGTAAATATAAAAAATAAATATATTATAGAAAGTAAAAAAAATTTTTTTAAATAAAAGAAAGAACCTAATGGGGCACCTGGGTGGCTCAGTCAGTTAAGGGTCTGACTCTTGATTTTGGCTCAAGTCATGAACTCATGGTTCACGACACTGAGCCCCAATTCGGGCTCTGCACTGACAGCGTGGAATCTGGTTGGCATCCTCTCTCTCCCTCTCTCTCTCTGCCCCTCCCCCGAGCTTGCTCCCTGGCTCTCTCTCTCAAAAATAAATGAACGTAAAAAGAGAAAGAAGGAACCTAGATATTTTTTAAACAGAAAAAAATATTTTTGGAAATCTTAGAAAATTCCAGAATAATAACCATTAAAAAAAAAAGAATGCCCATACTTCCCCACTTCAATTCCTCTTTGCAGCCCTTGCGGGCCTCCATCGAAACTAAGGGCTCCAAGGAGCACAGCTGAAATCATTCTTTACAATGAAGCCGTCAGTTTTCAAAGAGAGGCTGCAAGATGCAGAGGGGCAGACGACTCACAAAAGCTGATGCTCAAAGCCAGCGCCCGGCCCTGACCGCTCTCCGTTACAAATCTCTCATTCTCTCCTTCACCCACGTGTGGCCGCACCTCCTTATTTCGGTTAGCCTGGAAGACACCTATGAGAATATGAAGCTTCAAAGATAGAGCATATTTAGCTGCACTTTCAAATTCAGGGGCCAACAAGCTTTCTCCTCGCAGAGCTGCTCAAAGAACAGACTCGAATGGTCCGCCACATACGCATGGTGTGCTCAGGAGCAAAGACTTCCTAGCGACCCATGGGAGCTTGTGAAGAGTTTGTTCTCTTTGATGATTTCAGTATTTTCTTAACAAATCTTACCATCGCCTAACCAAATCTTTCCTTTATAACAGAACATAAAAGCAAGCTTCACCTCCAATCCAGCCTGCTCGATTTCCTGCAAATGCTGAATTAAGTATAAATATGAATTAAAATGTGCAAATAAGGATCCTGTGGATCCTATTTGTTCACATAAGTAAATATTATACCAGGATTATAGTATCAATATGTCAAAGTATGGCCTCAGACTAACCTAGCCTGTTCGCAGAGGTTTAAAGCTGTAAGAATCCAGAAATAATATCTAATCAGTCCCTAAAACTGACTGGTAAATACAGGGTATCTAATAAACATTTTAAAATAATTCCTCTCCTGGAGTGCCTTGGTTTCGGCTCAGGTCATGATCTCACAGTTCATGGGTTCAAGCCCTGCATCGGGCTCTATGCTCACAGCCTGGGGCCTGCATGGGACTCTCTCTCTCCCTCTTTCTCTGCCTCTCCCCCACTCACTTGCTCTCTCATAATAAATAAACCTAAAAAATAATCCTGTACTTTTAATTTTTTTTCTTTGCAAAAGAAACTGAACCTGGTCTGAATTAAATTTAAGGACTCACAGGAAGTTTAAAAAAATTAATATATAAATGATTAACACTAATATAACCGTATCTAAAATAATGAATTTGCTATTTTTTCTTCCATGCTTGGGATGTTGTTCCCAACATGCTTTTAGACACAGAAAAAAATATGTAGAGACACATGAATTCATGGGTTTATAAGCATGTATGTATTTCGTAGGCACAGAGATACCAAACACTCCAACATAAAACCATCCAAGTACCGCAGAATTACTTAAATAAGTCAAACCATTCCCAATATTTATCCACTTTTCAATGTTTGGATACAAGTGCAAATAACAGCTTTTTACTTCAAATCAATAGTAAAAAAATTTTTTACCTTTTAGATCATTTCCAAAGTAGACCATTTCCCTTCAACTTAAAGGACCTACTTGAAGTTTGGGTAAGAACCAACCTCAATTATTAATCAATAGATGTTTACTAAATATGCAGAAGGCATCAAAACCATAGGTACATTGAGATTTGGGTCTTTCGTTTCATTTAAAGTAATCCATAAACAAAGGGGCATAAAGACAAAAACAGACTCAGATACAGAGAGCGCCCTGATTGCGCAGGAGGTGGGGGAGGGGATGGGTGAGAGAGGTGAAGGGGATTCAGAGTACACTTATTGTGATCAACATCGAGTAATGTATAGAATTGTTAACTCATTTATTGTACACGTGAAACTAATATAACACTGTATGCTAATTATACTTCAATTGCTTAAAAATGGGGATAAAGAGCACAGGAAAAAAGTAATCCGCTGCAAAAAAAAAATACCAAGTGACATATTTAATAACCTGGGGCAAATCTTTCACTATTGCCTTTTGAAATAAAAACTTTCATCCTCAAGTAGACCAGCAAAGATCACTGTTCTACGGCATTCTAACTTCCCCATTGTACTGTGACCTCAATGTAAGGGAGTAGCTCCGCCTGTGGGTGACAGGAATGCTGTTCTTTCAGTGTGACCTTTGATAAATGGCCTTGACCTTTCAAGGGTATCTTCTGGTTCTGTCTAGCCAATGCATCGAGTTTTTAAAGACCTTAATTTTGCTCTTTTCCCTCAATTCAAAAGTAACTGAGAACACAAGAAGCTAGAATCATCTGGAAGGTTTCTAATGCCATGCTTTTTGAAGTTGCAATCTTTTTTCCATAACTAATGGCCTTGAAGTCAGCAGCTCATCTAGAGCGTACTGTTCCATTAGATACCATCAGCCTTGGCTTTCAGACACTTTTGTAATTCATTTTATCCTAGTGGTGGATGTTTTATGGGAGATGAGCTGTTCTTTTCTAGTAAAGACAAGACGGAAGCAAAGTACGACTCACGGAAGTCACCCCTGCTGTCCTGACTGCACCAGGAGCCACCAAAACACCAGCAAAGAGCTTCTAGAAAGGCCTACCAAGAGACTGCCCCCCAGGAAATGCGACATCTCAGACAGAAAGCCATTCCCGGGCTAGAAGAAGGGCTGTTTCGTGCCCCGTCAGTATTTCGTGAAGATTTAGGCACAAAGAAGTTGCTGCTCTGGGATTCTAAACTTTTGTTTATTTATTTTTTAATTTATTTTTGAGAGACAGAGAGAGTGCGAGCAGGGGAGGGTCAGAGAGAGAGGGAGACACAGAATCGGAAGCAGGCTCCAGGCTCTGAGCTAGCGGTCAGCACAGAGCCCGATGTGGGGCTCGAACCCACGATCCGTGAGATCATGACCTGGGCCGAAGCCGGACGCTTAACCGACTGAGCCACCCAGGCGCCCCTGCTCTGGGATTCTAAGCAACACCCACCGCCTACCGGGGAAGGTCTGGGCGCTCCCTGCGCCCGTGAACGCCGCACCACTGACTGGTACAGACCGGAGTGAGCCCACCGACGCTGTGTGCGCCGTGCAACGGCCCACGTACCTCTCTTCACCGCCTCGTGGATGGGTGAGGCCAAGTGCGCCTCCAGCTGAGCCTTGGCACCAAACTCCAGCAGGACGTTGACGCACGCGGCACTGCCGCTCCGGCACGCATTGAAGAGGGGCGTGGCTCCGTGAACCGTCACTCCATTGACCTAATGATGAGCAAAGAGACCCAGGGGATTTGCGACCTTTCTATCGCCATTTCCAAGTATTTATTCCTAAACACTTGCCTGGGGAAATTTCCCACGCTGGTGAATGAGCGAGGGGCCTCTTCATCATGACAGTATCATGTCTTTTAGATCCCAGTAATCGATCCACTCTCACCTACAAATAATATCCCAAGCGGGGCAAAATGGGACTGAGCTTTTCAGATGGATGCGTGGGTATTCCGGGGCTACTTAGGAGCCTCCTAACCATTGAGGAGTGGTCCCGTTTGGTGGTGAAGAGCATGGCCGCTGGAATCATTAGCTTGGGTTCAAATCCCAGCACTCTGTCTTCTGTTTGTTCAGAAACCTTGGTCGGGTTACTAACTTTCTGTGCCTCAGTTTCCTTATCTGTAAAACGAGGATCATTAAAGAATCTGCCTCATGAGGTTATGGGTGGATCAAGTGAGTCCCCACATGTGAAAGACTTAGAACATTGCCTGGTGCCCAGTGAGCACTTAATAAACGTTCGCAACAACAGTTATTTTCATTTACCATTACTATGGCGCTGACTCCTCACCCAATATGAACAAACATGGAACCAAAAGTGCTGGAGAAGCCAGGTCCCCAAATCTGTGCTTGCAAAAAATCTCCCTGGCAATTTCCGCACAGTTCTGTCTTGCCACAAATTTTCTTACTAGTCTACTCTAGTCAATACAGATGGCCTGTGCCAGCGGTGACTCCTAATGAGATCACGGTCAAGTCAAAGGCACAAAGAACATAGCTATCTATATGGTGTCTCCAACCACCATGGGTGCCTTCTAGGGATGTGGGAGGCACCTGAGAAGCAACACGGCCAGAGGGCATCTTTGAGTATTAGTGCTAGATTGGCAAGAACATCAGGGAACCAAGGCGTTCTGGTGGGGAGGCTCCGACAGGATTGAAATGTAGGACAAAAGAGGGCTTGACATCAAGCCATTTTGCCTCGACAACTGAGGAGGTACGGGTGTGATGAGCAGGATCCCCAGTTTTCAGGTCTCGGAAACAAACAAACAAAAAAGATATTTCTCCACAGTCCCAGGATAGCCCCCATTATGTTGGAAAGTTAAGGAAGAAATGCTAAGGTGGCAGCGACAGCCAACCACAGGGGACGCAGTGTGTAAATTCATACATTTCTAACCTATTTATATTTTTACTGAAAAAAAGATTTGATGGAACTGGTTTGTTTTTACTGGGAATCATCCTCATCCTCGGTCCCGAAGTCTTCTCATTTGATTTCCTCAGTTTCTCTCTCAGATCGGGTCAGCAAACATTTATTGAGCACCCATTAAGTCAGCGAGCATTATTAGGTGCCAGTGTTTCAGAAACAAGGAGAGTAAGGCCATTCATTGCCTCTCCTGAATAGGCTGAATTCTATCAGGAAAGACAAACACAGAAAGAGATCATTCTGATATGATAATAAACGCTTTGGAACACTACAGCAACAAGACGAGCGAGAGGACAGACTTGCGGAATATTTGGGAAGCAAAATGAGCAGGATGTGGTGACGAATTAGTCGGGGAGATGGGAGGAGGAGGATGAGCCCAGGTCTGGAACATGGGCACGCACGAACGTGTTTCACCTGGTCTCTGAGACCGGGCTGCAAAAGGGAGCCGGTCCCACGGGGAAGGACGTCCGAAGCACAAGTTTCAGATGCTCGAAGTTTAAGGCGCCCACGGACTGGCAAGTGTGAGGAATTTTCTACTGACTGACCAACTCTCTTTTATTCCTTCTGATTTAAATGTTAAAAACGACACAATCTTTATCGACTGTTTCTTCAAAAGATTGCCAAGCACAAGAGATGGCATCTTACTTTTTCTTTTTGTCCTTCACAGAAACTCCCAGAGCCGTACCACAAGCGGATGTGGTCTGCTATTTCCTGGCCAACAGAAGGAACCGGCCCGCACCCAAGCTCACCCCCTTGCTACACGTGCGTTGACTACGTAGCAACTTCAGGAAGCACCGCCGAATAAAAACACACGACCGCTGTGGCATCAGGAAATCACTTTGCCCAAGAAAGACTTTTATATTCAGTTCGACATGCAGAAACCCGACTTCCATGTAAAACGCAAAGAAAAGCTTCAATAAGCACATAAAAATATTGCAGCTCATGAAACCACACGAGGAGGAGTTAAAAAACCGAAATTCGCAACACAACGGTATCTGGCAACTAAATAAACGTCGTTGAGATTTTCAAGTTTTAATTTCACAGTTCTGTTGTGATATCTGGATTACACACAGCAGCTCAGCCACCCATGCTTGAAATAAAGATACTGAGGGTTGTCTACTATTGTTGAGTCACTACATTGTACACCTGAAACTAATATAACACTGTGTGAACTATACCCGAGTTAAAGATAATAATTTAAAAATAAAAGAGAAAAAAGAAAAAAAGATATAAGGGTAGAATTTTAAAATAAGATAAAGTTAATTCTGTCGGATTTTTTGAATGTATTACTTGTTAAAAGCTTATTTAATCTGATGATTTTGCTCAATAAAAATAGTCGTTGGTTTAAGGTGTTGAATTAAGAGCGGTTTTGTTGTTGTTCTTCTAAATTGGGCTCTTTCTCGTGTTTCACAATCGATTTCCCGAGATTGGTTTCCAATAACTTTAGTTCGAGTTCATCTTTCGAAACTTCAACAGCACAATTTTCGAAGATTTCTGTGAATTACCCAACGTCTGGAAGCTGAAGAGGGGAGTGACCCGCAGGGTCTCAGGAATGTGCACACAGACAGGGCCAGACCTGTCTACACCCCTGGTGGGTGCAGTCTGAAGGGTAGCATCTGTTTTAGCAGGTGCACCTGGGCAGATAGAGTGGGGGAGGGGTGTACTCACATGCGCGCCGTTTTCCAATAAGGCTTTAGCGCAGGCTACGTGACCTCCGAGGCAAGCCTCGTGGAGCGAAGAGACCCGGTTAATTGTCACGAGGTTGACGTTGACGCCCTAGAATTTGGAGAGAAGGGGGCAAGGCTGCATTAGCAGTAGCAACGCCGGCAACTCCCGGACTTAGAGCAGAGAGCGCTCCGGGATTCATATGCGCGGTAGCAGCACTGCCCTTGGCCGCAACTCCAGCGCGCGGAGAGGTCTCTGCAGTCCTAGGGCCCAGGGACACCGGCTTCTCCCAACCCCATCTGCTTACCCAGGCCCAGCACCCCCTCCTCTTACTGCCCGCTCCTCTTACTTACTGCTTCCTTGTCTCAGAATCCATGTAACAGGTGACAAGGTCACCCCCACCCCTGCCAACTCTGACTTCATGCCCTGATTTTCACACCCTGGCCCTTACCATCCCCCCGCACTCCATGATTACCGCTTTCTGTCTGTGAAAGGAAGAGGTCCTGTCAGTTTTCCTGAACCGAGTTCTGCTTCTGATTTCCTGCCTCCTAACCCATCCACTGAAAACTTCCAAAACCCAGTGCATGACCCTGAATCCCAAACCCCAGCCTAAGTTCCCACCGTCTCCTGCCCCACGTCCCTGGTGCTGATGGCATCGTGGCTGCGGCCAGCAGCTGGGACTCGCCACTACTGTCCTGTCCCTTCATCGTAGGGTGTCTCTGTGCCTCGCTGGTACTGTCCATTCTCATGTCCTGAATATGATGTCATTACTCTAGAGCTGTGCTATATATTTCAAAGTGGGCATTTAATGCCATTAGGAAAACTTTTTCCTGTAATATCCTTTTAAGAAAAAACCAGGATACGAATACTGAAAACGAACCATGGACTGAAGGGGGAAGGGGAGGGGAGAGGGGGGATGATGGTCATGGTGGGGGGCACTTGTGGGGAGAAGCACTGGGTGTTATATGGAAACCAATCTGACAATAAACTATTTTTAAAAAAAACATGTTAATCACTAAGCAGAAACTAAAAACAAAAACAAAAACAAAAACAAAAACCCAAAGAAAAAAAACCAGGCTCGTCCACAAGGTGGCAGCAGGGTACTAAAAAAAAACTTGCGTCTGGTACAGACTCCAAATCCCGGGATTTGTCTGTACCCAAGTCATGCTGGACAGGCCAGAAAGGCCATCTAGAGTGAATCACCTTCGCTGTGCACAAGAAAATGGAGAGGTAGAAAATTCAAATTATTAATAAGACTTAAGGCGCCACAGCTGTCCATGACAGCCAGCACGATAGCCAGGAGCTCCTGATCCCTGGTTTCGTGCTTTACTCCACAACCTGTATGTGCAATAAGGTAAAAAATACAAGAAAGTAGAATAATCTTTTTTTTTTCTAGTGTGTAAAGGTAAAGAAGTGGGCATGCACTGGGAAACAGCTGACCTTCTCTCTGAAGAGCGCTCCTCACACATTTACAGAAACCAACATGCTTGTGAAATATACTTAAAAATAAAAGAGCACTGGGGCACCTGGGTGGCTCAGTTGGTTAAATGGCCGACTTGATTTCGGCTCAGGGCATGATCTCAGAGTTGGTGAGTTCGAGCCCCGTGTTGGGCTCTGCACGGACAGCATGGAGCCTGCTTGGGATTCTCTCTCTCCTCTCTCTGCCCCTACACCACTTGCACACTGTCTCTCTCTCTCTCTCTGAAAAATAAATAAATAAACATAGAAAATAATAAAGAAGTACTAAATATAATATGGGATCCTAGATTGGAACCTGGAAGAGAAAAAGGACTCTGGGAAATCTGGTGTGATCCCAATAGTCCGCAGTTTAGTTAATGGTATCGAACCAATGTTACTTTCTTATTTTAGACTCAAGTACCATGGTTACGTAATGTTAGCAGCAGGGGAAGTTGGGTGAAGTATAGGTATACGGGAGTTGTCTGTACTCCCTTTAATTTTTGAACGATGTGAATATATCACATGTAAAAAGTAAACAGATTAAATTTTAAAGTGCTTAAAAATAAATAAGCAAAGGATAAAAATCAAGTACAAAATCCCTTTGATCATTACTGGCAGTACTGTTTTCCTTTTGCTTCTACTTTCTTAAGAGGTAACACAACTTATAAAAGAGAAAGCAAAAAAAAGCACACTTGCACGCACGTGCGCACACACACACAGCAGTGCGCCTAGCTATTTAAATTGAAAATGGTAAGGAAGCCCAGTTCGGTGGTAGCTAGAATGTAGAAAAAAGATATAATAAATCACCTCCTCTATACACATGTAGATTCTAAAACAAACAAAGTAAATGGAGCATGTAGACTTTTGTTCATTCGTTTTACAAATATTTACTAAGCCGTTGCTCATTGTTCAAAGTGCTAGGGATACAGTCATAAACAAAATAAAGTCGTCTTAATAAGACTTTACTAAATCTTCCCAAAGGAGTAACGTCTACCCACGGCAACCCACTGTGAAGTTTGCTTTTGAAATACTGTATCACCAAGGGTTCGCGGACTCTAAGATGGTCCCAGCGATCCCTGACTGCTTGTGTCCCGTGCGTGTCCCCGTCCCTGCCTGGCTCACTCTGTAATCCCTCCCCTTGTCTGTGGGCTGGATCTACTGACTCACATCTAATGAATAGAATATGGCCGAAGCGATGGGATGTCACTTTGGAGATTAGGTTATACTCAGACTTGCTTCTTAGGCTCTCTCCCCTCCTCTGTCTCTGGGGGAAGCCAGATGCCATTTCATGACACGGCCCTGTGGAGAGGCCTTTGTGAGGTGACGGCAGCCCTGGCTGATACTCAGCTGCCCGTGAGAGACTTGGAGCCAGAACCACCCTGCCAGGCTGCTCCTCGGCCCCCAGAAACCGTGAGAATCTGCACTTGTTTTCAGCCACTGTGTTCTGAGGTCATCTGTTACGCGGTAGTAGCTGACTAATGCAACCTTGGGGCCGCTGCTACTAAGGCACATGGGGAGAGTGCAGGGCGAGTTAGTGCAACAAAAAATTGAAGGCATCTACGGTCACCCTCACAGGGAAACTGCCTGTGGGGTTAAGGCAGGCCTGGAGAGGGAGGGCGGGCGCTGGACAAAATAAGATGAGACGGATTCCCCAGAAAGGAGGGGCAGGAGGAGCAAACGGTTGAGCTGCAAAGAATACACCTAGGCTGGCTGTGCGGGCAGCCAGATGGGGCACGCAAGGCGCTGCTCCAGTCCAAGCTCGTAGGCATGGCGCTGATGGCTGCCCAGGCACAAAGGTTCAAACGTTTGGTTCACTTACTTGTGCAATTAAAGTTTTAAGGGCCAGTAAGCGCCCCTGGGCCGCAGCTTCATGAAGTGGCGATCGATCAGCCCAGCAATCTGCAACACAAATCAAGCTCAGAGTCAAGGTCTGGAGTCTTCTTCCGTCAACTCAGTCACGCTGCCCGCCCCCCCCCCCCACCGTGAGAGGAGGTTTGGGGAAGGGGAGGGAAGCTTGGACCACAGCACTTTCTGGACGATGAGCCACTGAGTGGTGTGTGCGGAGAGGGAGCACATAACGTCTCTCTCACCCTTTTGGGGGTGGTTTTAATTGCAGATGACACAGTCTTCCAGGTTTTTCAGGGGGTAGCTGAGCGTGATGGCTAAGTGCGGAGCCAGTGGGGCCACGTGGCCTGGGTTCAAGTCCTACCTCAACCACGTTCTGCCAAGAAGGGCAAGTTACTGAAATTATTTCAACCTCAATTTCGTGATCTGTAAAATGGGAGTATAGTAATTTAGTACGTAGCAAGGGCTTTGGTCTCAAAGTAGGCCAAGAAAGCACATCCCTAATGTTAGGTACTCAAGCAAATTGTGAGTCTAAAGTACAGACGCTGGGGCAGTGCCCTAAGGAGCAGCTTCGGAACTGTCTCACAAATATTTATTTTCTTGTAATTGCTCATCAGTAAACAAGACTAACCAGCTTGAATGGGACCTGTCCCAGTTTGTAAACTTTCAAATATACTCGTGCTCTTCATACACTGAAGAGCATTCTATACAAAGGGCCCGTCTTATCAACCTTTTCTAGGTGATCCCGATGGTGCCAAGAACCCCCGTCTTCCTATCCCCCCAGCCTGGGTGGAAACAACCCCGTCAAACACGGGATTCCGTGAACGCGACCCAGCTCAAGGCCGCAAGGATGGAGTGAACTTTATCTTCTTTAACCTCTGGGTTACAGGGGGAAGGCTAGAATGAACTCTATGAGGTTGGGGTGAAATTGGAGGAGTTGGTATGAAAATGTGATTTTCAATATGTGTGTATTTATATTTATAGTATTGAAAAAGGTCTTGGAGAAATGGCTGATTCCAGGGCTAGGCCGGGAAAAGTATTAAGATAAAGGTAGTCTTGAACACCTTGACCGAAAGACAGTGAATGATGAGACATGTCAAAAAGACGCAGAAGCTGGATCAAAGAATCTTCCACTGGTCAGACATGGGAGGCCTTCAGCATCAAAGTACAAAATGGTAGCAGGAGATTATGCCCTAGCAAATAACGTCGGAATCTACTGACTGATATAAATTAATACACAAATAGCAAGGAGGGGACTCCCTCACAGAACAACACCAACTTGGAAATGTAGAAGAAATAGAATCTGACTCAAGTGATTGCTTCAGAAAATGATGCCTAGTTATAAAGGAAACACAGGCGATCTTACAATAGGACCAAACTGTAGATACCACCTTACTCAGGAGGTCGAAGTTAACATCAGAAGTGACGGAACAAAGCGGCACACTGTGCCACGTGACGGAATGCAGAGGGCCGTGTCATGTGCTATCAGACGGAATGCGATGTAAGAAATACATCGTAACGTCTGTGATACTCCTGCTCGGGCTGCATAGTCCATATCTAATCCTGAGGACACTGTGAACCAACTGAAACTGAGGGACATTCTCTAAAGTAAGTGGCCTGCACCCTGTTCAGTGAGGGACAGAGGAACTGTTCCAGATTGAAGAAGGGTGATGAAACAGGACATCGAAAGGCAATATCCACCCTTCTGCTCTCAAGGACGTTATTAGAAAAGCTAGACAAATATGAATGGGGTCTCTGAGCAATGACAAGTGGGAATTCTTGGCACCACTCTTGGGACTTTTCGGTCACTCTGAAATGAGTTCCAAGATTTGAAAGTATGTATACATACATATACACACATATGTAAACTGGAACTAATTTATATATAAATACACACACACACACACACACATATAATCACGAGTGTTTTCATACTCCTGATACGAAGGGACAATGCTTTGATAAGAAAAATGGATAAAAATTATAACATGAAAAAATATTGTTTGTACCTCCACTTGTTCCTGAGTCCGTGAAAAGCTGATGAATGGAGTATGTGAAAATCTCTTTGGACATTTATAATTTGCCTAAGCTGGGAATGACATAACGAATGCTTCTAATACACCTTCACCTCATCCACTATGAACTGTGTATCAGACATGTCACGCTCTGGCCTAAATGCTCTTGAAAATGGACCTGGGCTCTGGGGCTGGGAGGTCAGTCTTCACCCACGGACGGCACTACACCCTGACCAATATAAGAAGCAAACCTACAGCCACGGCCCCGTTATGCCTTTGCTCCAACAGGAGCCAGTGAACCCGAGTCATCCAAAAGTACAACAAGTATTTGATTCAAAAATCAGAACAGGATTTACGGTAACTAGCTATCGTGAAATTAGAATACTAGCAAGAAGTGGCATTCTTATTTTTTAAAACTTACTTCCAAGTGCGCTTTTCCTTCTGAGAAGCAGGGACCTTAACTGCGTCTTTCTCCTATTTGTAGTAACTTCTGTTACTCACCAGTCCCATAAGACCCACTCCGCACATACAACCTGGATAGGTCTCAAAACCCAATGTTGAGTGAAGGCAGCCAGACACAAATGGCACGTGCTGTGTGATCCCTTTCCAGAACATACAAAAGGGGGTCAAACTCACCGGAGGTCAAAAGGACCCCAAGCAGGGGGTGGGGGCTGCTGGGAGGAGGAACCGCTTGGGGGGCCATGCTGATAATATGCAGTATCTTGCCCTGAGGAGCTGGTACCTGATTGTGCTCGCTTTGTGAAAATTCATCCAGATGTTTGTTTAGAATTTGTGCCCTCGTCTGTATTTACAAAGCTCTTCAATAAAGAGATGTGAAAATGACCAGTCTGCTGGTCAGTCCACTTTGGAAAGATCATCTCCGCTCCTCTACGTCCTCCCAGCGCAGGGGATGGCCCTCTCTGCCGCCTGAGCAGCATACATGTCCCGACCTCCTTGTTCTGGGTGCCGGCTCCCCTGCTGGTCTGGGGGTGGGGAGAAGGGGGAGGGAGGGCGTCTCCCCAGGGAGGTGGAAGATGCGGCGGGTCTCGGGTCTCGCTCACGTGCTGCCTCTACTGCCCCCTCCTTCCCATCTATTGGCATCCGGCCACCTCTCCTTGTGTCCCCAGTCAACACAGCGCCCTCAGACACCCCCAGCTCCCACCCCGAGCCGTGGCAAGCCTACGGGGCCATCTTCCATTCCACCAAGAAAGCAGGAATGGAGCGCCGGGCCGGGCTCCCTCTGGCCACACCACTGCTTTGCACTGCTCTGTTCCCGCTTGACAGGCCCGGGGGGCACGTCAGTAAGTTGCCCCAGCTGACTTCCAACTTGAGAGGGAGGTACCCAGGCCCTCTCCTTTCAGGGGCCCCTGATCTAAACTCGTATTTCTCCTGGAGCCCCCGCCCTTGGCCTTCAAGAGAGGAGGGAAGGGAAGAAGCTCGCTTCATGAGCCAGAACACCCCAAAACGCACAACCCATTTGCCCCACGGAACGAGACCCCACTTCCAGTAAGTGGCGGAAATAGTACCCAATTCCGAGCTTCCGTGACTTAGAACACGCCCTGCTCTGGTGTTAGGAACTGCTGGTTTGAGATCCCGCCTAACCTCCAGGGAGATTTCTTGGCCCCGGATGCTTGGCTCTGTCCGCCATCTCTGTATGCATAACATGAAATGAATCCATTTCTATCACCTGCAATGCAGAAATCTTTGTTTCCCAACCGGAAACAAACCCACTCTCCAGGAAGGCACCTTCCCAGCCGCACTGTTTTGAAGCACCTGCTCCTAAGGGCCTGGCGTTTTCCCACAAAACCCTTCCCAGGACCTCAGCCATGGTGGGCTCGCCTCCTCTCCTCTCATTCCCAGCACAGTCTCTCGCTCTTATCGGTCTTGTTTCGCAAATTGGAGCTCATGGTGAGAACTTAAGGACAGAAGTTCCTTGGCAGCTAGGGAGTTTCTCCATCTCTTTCAGGAAATATCAACTAAGCTCTCCAAATGAATGCGCGTCTAAGTAGGACTCAGCCACTCTCTCCTAAGGCAGTCTATTTTTAGTTCTCGGGCAGACTGCCTGTGTCACGGGGCTGCAGGCTACGTTATGAAGATAGTTTATTGGACAAATATGTTTACTTGTTCCTGATGAAGTGTACGGAAAATGTTCAAGTGCGTTTTCATCCCCCTCCCCGGCCACTGACTTCTTCTCAGAATATGATTTATATCTCTAATTCTCAGATTCTTTGAATAACCGTTTCATGACAACTTCTAAAACCACACATTTCAGTATCAAAATCGGTTCCGAGGGGATACGGTTGTCTGCCAAGTATTCAAGATAAAAACCTATTATTATTATAATTAAAAAAATTTTTTTTTGCAATTTCCCCCTCCCTGATTCAGACAAGTATTTGAGCTTACTGCTGTGTTATTTTTAAAGAACCCCCTAAGCGGGTCTAGTCTCCAGCCCACATGGGACAATTCTCTTTACTCAAGTTCCAAAATCATACAAAGGAATAGCTTCTCCTGTAGCATTTATCAAAGAAAAAAATTCAAAAGGAATCTCAATTTTGAACCAAAATATACACAGGAGCCTAGCAGAATTCATGATGTCTTAAGTAAAACAAAGGTAATGGGAAAAAAAAAACCCCTGTACTATAATAAATTTCTTGAGATACCTAAAATATAATGAGATTGAGTTAAAATGCACACTCTCTAGAACATTCGATTCCAGTCGGGAGATGCACCACGGTCAATGAACCCGTTTGCAGGGTGTTAGAAGGTTCCTCTGAGCCCATAAGGGGCAGGCGAGCCGAGCTACAGGTGACGGTAGTGTGGGCACATGCCCGGCTGAGGGCTGGTGGTCCGAATCTGGGAAAGCCGGCAGGCACCTGTGATACGTCACCATGCAGGGGATGGTGGGGCCAAGGCTTGAGAAGACATCCAGCCACACCGAACAAGACTAGAAGCTAGGGAGCCGGCTGGGCAAGACTGGGCCAAAAGCAGGAAAAACCAGCTCATCGGGGAAGGACTGGGAAAAGGAGTAGGCGAGATGAGTCACGCAGAGGCGGGGCCATCACATCCAGGGGAGTCTTTTGAAATTAGAACAAGGGCAACTCTTTTTAAGGGTTAACAATTAGCCTGGAACTAATCTTTTAGATTTGGCCGCACATAAACATAAAAAAAAAAAAAAAAAAAAACCAGTTCCGTGATCTAGTATCTCCAATTGTAAAGTCACCCAAATTTTGAAAACCAAGCTTTCCCCCAAGTTTGATGCAGACTCCTTTGGCAGCAAAACATGGTGAGGACTCAAGTTAAGAAATGTATTCTTTTCGATTTACAGCTTTGCTTAGTGCGAAATATCCAATATCAGGTAGAAATAGAAATACCAAAATGTCTGATCGGGGAGGCGGCTCAAGGCACGGCTGGCAGTGCTGTATAAACACTCTCTACACACGGTGTAATCTTTCTAGTAGCCCCCAAACTCCTGAATCCTGAACCACGGCTGGCCCCAAGGTCGTGGAAACAGATGATCAACCTGTATCTATACTCTGTTTTTATCGAGTTTGATGACTGAGTCCTGTACTAAACACAGTTCAAATCTGGCCAAATTAGCAAAGGCAGAAAAGTCACACACCACACCTGCCACGAGAGAGTGCCTGCAGAGAGATCTGTGGGCCGCAGGTGGGCCCCAGTGACCCATCTGGTGCCAAGGGCTAATGACAATGTTCTCAACTCAAATACGTGTATATGTTATTGACAGATCACACAAAGAAGCCTGAAAAATAAAAAAAATTAAAAAAAAAAACAGCCGACCTGGTTTAACTCCAGTAAGTTATCTACAAATGTAATAGTTTAAAAGCCACAAAGACATATTGAATGATGTATTCCAGAATGTGAAAGTCCAGAATTTAAAAAAAAAAGCTTCCAGAAGATTTTACAGCCCCCAAAATGATATTTAACCAGGGATATGATGCTAGGTTTAGTTTCCAAAAGAAAGCGTGTCACAGACAGGCTAAATAATCCCTGCCCTGGCCGAGTTTTTTAAAGTGCCCTCCCCTTGTTTTTGACAGCTCTGATGATAGTTTGCAGGAACATAATATGCTATTGGAATCAAGAAATTTAACCTTGGGCTGAGACTTTTCTGAGTCAAGTAGGTAACTTACTGATTAGATGTCACATATTTTCCCAACAGACATTTGTCTGACCAGGGAACAGCAAAGAGAATTTCTGGGGTGAGCTGAAGACTTGTGCAAGATTTTGTTCTTTATTTTTAATACATCTAGCTTTAAGGATATAGCATCTGACTACTAACAGTGTCAAAAGAAAAAAAACCCCGCTGTTTTCTGGCATGTTACGGCCTGCATTATTATAGAAAGTCGTATTTACCACATCTGGATATCCTATTATACATATGTGGCGGCGGGCAGGTGGGTGTATTTGTATACAAACACAGCCATCCACACACAGGTATATATGTATCCATAGGAAGGAAACTAAACTGAGAAATTAACATGTACTATTCTCCCCCTCGGTCCCCGCCTTGTTAATGACAATCAAAAAATAGGTTTCTGACTTTATAACACCACGTTACTTGCAAATTAAAGGAGTATTATCCTAGGAGCTAGAACGAATAAAGGCATTTGAGCTGAGGGATGAATGAGCTCTATTTAAGAGATTTGCATTACAGCTTCAGACCCAAATCCAAACCCTGCTTACAAGGGTTTTGACTGTTGTAAAACCTTTTTACGAGTGTAGTTAATTAAGGACGACAAACACGGAAACAATGCACGAGAGCAACAGGAGAAAACATTCTCAACACGCTCTTGCCAGCAAGGACTCTGTTGGACTTCACTTCATTTAAACCACGAGGAGTATGTAGCTCTCAGAACACCAAAACTGTATTACTGCAACTCTCAGAAAGCCCCTGCTCATATTTACATATTAAATTAGAAAATAAGATTTCACATCACACTTAACTTGAAGCTAAAGAGAAGCTTTTTTTTTTTTTAACCCCGTCTAATCAACCAACGTACCTCCCTGAAATGTGTGACAAATGTAATCCCCAAAAGAAACCTCTTTCCACATTCCGGGCCTTCTGACACTTCCTGAAACTTCACGACTCTCCTCATTTCCCCCAGTTAATTGAAGCATTCTGATGCTTTCTCTCTGGAGGTCTTATTTCTTTGGATAAGACTGCCGTTACCGAGTGTCTTCAGAGTTGTCTAGCGTATTGGAATCACACAGCCTAAGTCTATTCTGAAAGAGAATCCTGGGTGCACATCGCAATGGACGCCAGATAAAGAATGATGTCATCCTGGAAGCCCCTATGAACGCTAAAAATAACAGAGGAAAAAATCTGAACTCTGTTTACGAACGAATACTCCTCTCTCAAGTGACAAGCCCAGCAGCGACAAGTGTAACAGATTCATTTACTTTTGTGGCCATGCACTACAATTATGGCGAATCATTTCTGGAGAGAAACGGAGGCTAAATCCTACAAAGGACGGTTTCAAACGTTTCACCCAAATGTTGGCATTTCATATGAGAAAAACCTTTGTTTGCAGTGGGTCTGCCTGGTGCCGCATCGTGAAGGATTTTTCCTGCCAGTGACAAGTGGCTAATCGATTCTCAATGCAAATGACAACACAAAGATATATATATATATAGCATGCCACATTTGCTGCTTTAAATCAGATGTCTTGGTCATTCTATTTCCGGAGGGGACCCGTCTTGTTAGAATAGAATGCATTGTTAAAGTTTGTTGAAAAATATTAAAGAAAATCCCCTATTGGTAATTTTTCAGGCTAGTAGAAACGAGGTTTCTCCAAATACTCTTAAAAAGCCACTACTCTAGTTACTTCTTAAATAATAAGCACTAACAGCACGACAAACATGCGGAACTAAAGCTGAAAATCCTTCACAAGCTGGTGCAGTCAACACCACTTGCCCCTTCAAATAATCGTTTTCTAGAACTACCCACACAAAGCCACACTATAAATAATATCCACCCTCCAGAAATATTATTCGTGTCAATTATCTAGGAGGGTTGTTCTTTTTTTTAAGTATTGGGAACAAATCCCTGTGATATTACCTGAAATTCCACCATAGATCTCTTCTGCTATCCTAGCCGCTTCTTTTCTATTTCCTTTGACGATATAGAAATGAGTTAGGAGAGCCAAAAACACTTTAATTAAAAGTTTGAAGAAAAAGAAAGTAGCAAACATTGTAACAAAAATGTTTTTAAAGCCATAGGAAACAGGACCGTCTTCCATTTTGGCTTGCACTCTCTACAGGTTCGGTGCTGCAAAATTTCAGAGTTATAATTGGCATCATATGACGTCTATTTTCAACTTTCTAGCCCTTGCTGCTCCTGTTACTGAGAACTCGTGTGTACATTCTAAGCTGTGATTTGGCGGCTGTGTGCACTGTTTCACGGCCATGTGGAATGGACTAAAGAAACTTCCTTTTGGACCTACATACCTCAGGGCTATTTAACAAACGGGATTCCCGTCCAGATCTTTTTGATCGCTAAATCCCAATTTGTGCTACATTATGTTGGAAGGCAGTATCGGAAAGATAAAACAAACTTGTCAGATCCCAGAACGGCAAAGCGAGTTATTTGAAGTGGAAGTACTGGCCCCAGAGCATTTCATTTTCTCTTCATTCTGAGGTTTATGGGAGATAATGGCCCAATCTAAAATATGACCAGCTTAAAAAAAATACCATTTACTCTAAGGCAGTACTTAATAAAAGGCTCGCCTTGGATGCCTGTCCAACGGGATCTGTCAGATTGAAAGCATTAGACCACTTGCTATAATGTCTCATCTGTGACATGGTCCGCTAGCGAAGGTCATCATTCATTTTCCATTTCAAGTGTCAGTAATGGTGGTACATCTTACTGGATGATGTGGGCTCTCCTTGATCATGGAAGAATTACAGGGAAATGGATGAAGATGTCCTAGGTTATGGGTGAATTACCCAAAGATTCTACGAATCCTTACCCTCCCTCAATGCACAATATTCTCTTGTGACCCCTAACCCTTTCACATGCATCGACGGGCCAATACAAAGGAAACAGACTGATTTTTATTGCCCCCTCCCCACAAAAATGAGATGAGCAAAATCTAGGTCTCTTCTTTCATTCTTGGCTATCTTAGATTTTCAGAATCTCTACAAACTGCTGAAAAAGGCCGGCCAAAAAATCTTAAGAGCAGACTAAATAAGTCTTATTTAATAAGTGCTTCATGCAAAAAATACGGGGAGTTTCTCATAATGCTTGGGCAAATCAGAATGACTACCTATACGAGGAACATTTCCCTACACTCCGCTAAAAGGCTCATGATGTGCGAGCAGACAGCCTTGACACAACATAAACTGTGTCCATCTCAGGAGTCTTCCACAACCGCAAAGATCCTGGGCAGTTTCCACTCTCAGGAATGGAGATTAACACGCAAGGTTTCTTTACCAAGCTTAGTACCCGCCTGCAACTTGCTACCTCTAGAGTGCCAACGTATGAGAGCACATGCACGAACACAAGCACGTTCCCTCTTTTCACGTCGGGTCTCGTTCAGGTGCACTCTAAGAAGCCCGTCATCTACTCATGTGAGCCCAGTGTCGTGTATTATATGACACCATTTGATCTCATTTTGGCCTTTTCATCTAAAACACGGCTGCACTTTCTGTGTTCTATACCAGAGAAGTTTGGCCACGTCCAGGAGCTCGACATTTTTTAAGGTTCGAATGGATGTCCAGGCTCTATTTGAGAGACCTTCTTTATGCTTGAGCATTACATTTGAGATGGGCACGGAAGGCTACCGAATGAAGCAAGGGGTTAATTCACAGCATCCCTCACGGCTTCTCAGCCTCCGCACTGGTGGTATTTGGGGCCAGAGAATTCTTGGCCGTGGGAGGGCTGCCCCAAAGCACTGTAGAATATTCAGCAGCATCTCCATGCCGATGCCCCACTGCCGTCCAGGGCTAAGCACCAGAATCGTCTCCAGCCCCTGCCAGGTGTCCCCCAGGGGGCAAAATCGCCACCCCTCCCATCCACGCCTACCCCCGACATCCAGTTAAACCACTGAGCCATAACAAATATAAAGTGATAAAGGATAAAGGAAAATCAGCTCCCTGAAGTACTAGTGAATGCAAATTACATTTTGTACAGAACTTTCATCTTCAGAATTTCATTTTAAAAAAAGCCCGGCCACAGGATTATACAATTTAACGTCTCGTCATATTCTCTTGGGAATGTGGGGAAGGAGAAGGTGGCCTTTTTAAAAACACTTCACAAAAAAGTAAACACAGACCTAGGACACCGACTTTGCCAAAAATAAGTTGTGGTATAAGATAAATCAGGACGTACCAACGTAGATGACGGCTTTCCAGTGCTTCCAACAAACGGGGCGGGAGAAGCTGGCCTTCTGTAAATGAAATCAAAATTAAAGTTTCTCTTAAAATAGCTTACAAGATACAAAATTGAAGTACATAGTTCACATACACAATAGTTTCCAGATGTATTCATTTGTCTCACTCGGCAACTCTAGTGAAAAACGGGGCTTGTTTGGATCAGGGAACAAAAGCACAATTCAGCTGGTAATTATTCCATAAGTAAAAGAGAGGCCGGATTGTAGAGGGGAAAGATGTCAGGGCAATTCATCAGCTGGAGGCCACTTCCTGTTTCACGAACAAACCAAGCAACACATCTAATTGCAGAGAAAGAAGGAGCATGTGAGGGATGAAGCGGGGGGAGGGGGGGGGTCGGGGAGAGCACTGTTCAATGAGTAAACACTATTGTGTTCAGAAAACAAGACAAACTCAGAAAATTGTCAGAGTGTCATTTGGGTCTTTATTTTTGGACATGTAGCATGTTTTCATAAATCGCTGCTCTATGTGCTCATCTTTGTAGTATCAAAAGAAATACAATATATTTTTCATAAATTCCTCATCACTGCAAGTTCACTTTCAAATAAATATAAGAAGCAGGGTAGCACAATATGTTTCCACATATTGACCAGTGCAACACTGACAGTTACAATTCAGGGATCCAGGAAGCCTGAAAATTAAGATTTACAAGAACAAGCAAATTTACTTCCATTTATTAAAATCAAGGGAAATCATTTTGATTTGCAAATTACATTATTTTACATGCAAGAAGCTTAAGTCCCATTTCCATTTGAAATAAATGCAATCCGAAAATACGCTAAGAAACAAAAAAGTAAGAACAAACGGGAGCGTGCCCTTCAAAATTGCGGAACGGAATACATAAAAACAAAGGTTACAGTTGCGCGCTTTGCTGTGAATATTGGCACTGTTTCGTATGTACATAAATCCATTTCTGTGCATAAAAATCCCAATGAGATTTAATGGTCTGGGTCAGTCCATTTTTCTTGAACAAAAGAACCCCTAACTTCCAGGTTTGAAAACCTGCACTGTCGTCTTTGTGTGTCAGCACAGAACACAAATCTATTTCTTAGGTTCAGTGGCAACCGGTTAAGAGGCATGTCAAAATTGTTTTTAAAAAGAAGTTTCGTGAATGTTGTCATTAAAGAAAACGAAGGTTGCGAAGGATCACAATACTGCCAGGATCCAGCTCGTGCACCGACGAGCGCCTCGTTCTTTCTGACTTCACGGTCCTGCATCACAAAAAATTACTCTAAAGAGTTCAAGGAGTTCATAAGACACACCATGTGGATAATTTGGGGTTTCAAAACCCATGGCTCTGGGCAACAAGGATTACAGTTAACGACATACATCCACAAAGAGACTGGGTTCCTAAAATTTTCAGACTCAATCTGTTCTAAGTAACACATTCCGGGGTAAAGACTGCTGCGTACGGACAATACTCCTCAGACATCAGCGAGGCCACAAGTGAAGGGGCGTGACTTCTATCAGAGGTACAGGGTAGCAGCTGATTTGGAGACGGCACACCTCGTACATTCTGCTCGGAAGCCATGAAGGCATTTACAGGGGACTAGGTTACACACGGAAGGACGTGGAGGGTTTCTCTGCGCTACCAGCAACAGTGATATCGGTCCCTAGTATTTCAAAAGCGAAAAGTATTTTCATCAACACAAATGAAGGTGAAGGCTCTACCTAGGAGAACGCAGATGACCAGATCGAAGGAGTGACCCGAGGAGGCCGACAATTTTCTCCTGGCGTTAAAAGCATGAGCATTTTTTGGCATGTTCGATATTTTACCATCTTGTCAACTGTACAGGTGAGCCATCGGAGTGATCAACAAAGAGCAGGAAGTGTCCGGTCCAATGTTCTGCACACAGTAGGTGCTTCAAATATGCCACTAACTGATGGACCATCTCACTCAAGAAACCTGCTGACGATAGGTAACACTTACTGAGCGAACCAAATCAACGGCTGCGAACAGGACTTAAACGGCTACAGCGTGTGTGGAAGGGACTCAAAATAGTTCATGTCATTGTTGTACTTCCCTAAAGAAAACCTGTAAACATCTGGTGAATGTCTAATTAATGGTAGAACATTTAAAATTGGCCAAAAAATGCCCAGAAAACATTTGGCCCTTCAGCACCCAAAGCTCCCAAAATATAATGTTAAAACATCTCTGTTAAAAGGGATTTCAGTAGGCTGAAAAATGTCATACCTGAGCGGCTTAAATGTTCTCTCCTAAAGTTTAAATAAGTGCAAGGAGTTTCTACACTCAGGAGTTGCATAAGTTTTTGTCTTTCCTCAAAATAAAACATCGAATGATAGAGAGGTAGCATAAAATTAACTTTTTTAAAAAAAGAAGAAAAGCCAGGTTATTTTCAAAGCCTTATGAGAGCTCTCACAAATGTGTAAAATCTTAGAAGCCAGGGTTTCTTCTACCTAGGTTTAGACATCTCATTATTCTCTCCCTCTTTTTTACTGTGAGGATATCGATGAGTCCAGGCCCCATTTGGCCCTGTGGCGTCTATTGCCACATCGATGACAGAATCTGGAGTCATCCATCGCAGGAAAACGAGGAAGAGAAAGTCGAACACAGCCAACAAAGCAAAAATGTAGCCCGTCACTGGGCCACAGTGAGAGATGAGTCTGTCCAGGCGTTTGTCCATCGGTAACACGGCTTCTCCTGCCACGCGGTCATACACCTGGCGGGAGAGAGGCCGACAGTGAGCGCTCTACCCCACAACCAACAACGACCTGCACGGACCAGGAGCGCGGTGCAGGTGCAAAGGGAAGCCGCTTAGGTTTCCTTGTTGTTGCTTAGTAAGGATGTGATGAATACGATTACGGCCATTACTGCCATTTGATTCAACACTTACGGAGTGCTGGTTCTGGACAAAACAATGGGCTAGACGCCACGTCACACCCAGACGAGTACGCCGCGACTCCTGTCTGCTAGGGGGTCACCATCACTCTTAACCAACTACGAGAACTCCAAGGTCCTGGAACCACTTTTCGGGTCACGTCTGTCGAGGCCGCATTTAATTCGGCAGTGGCTTCCTGCGGCGGACTGGCCCTTCTAGGAGTCCTGGACGCGGCGGCGGACATCAAACACCGCCAGGGGGCGTCTGATCTAGTGCCGTGATGCCTGGCACAGATGGTGACAATATACACAGACGCTCCGTGGATTCCAAATAAAAGGAACAGGGGAAAGATGGGGGCAATTTCAGTAGATGGCACAGGTCACACACTGGCAACACCGCACTGACTGTGGAGGACTGGGGGTGGGCGGCGGGCTGTGGACACCCGCACCAAGCACAGACCTCAGAAATATTAAAAAAAAAAAAAAAACCACAAAAACAAAACCCCACGAAGACCTGTAAACATTTATTTCGAACACAAATGAGGCCAGCATTTATCTGTTTCAATTGCCTCCGAGCATTCCTTGCGGTCCTCCTCCCATGGCAGACCTGTGGGCTGTCTCCTTCTGAACTCGAGAAAGTTGGGACACACAGCGCCATGTCCTACAAGGCGGCGACCTCTGGAGGGGTGCGGGCCGTTTTCAGCTAGCTCTTCTACCCTCAAAACATCTGGGATGTGTCTCAATCAGAATTATGTGGGGACTGCTGAATTAGCATAGTCGAGAAAGTATGTTTCCAGCGTGAACTCCAATTCAATTTCTTCGTCAAGTTTCTAAATGGCATGTTCAACTACAGAGGAGGGGTTGAACAGGATCAAAATGGCCTGCGTGGACCAGGTAGAATTAGAAAAGCAACTCCAAATTCTCTATTGCTGCTTTTTATTTGTGATCTCGTTTCTAACATTTGTCACGCGCATTTTAAGTCCTAACTCATCGTGTTCTCAATCAGCCCCAAGACGCAAAAATCCTGTTCCCATCGAAAATCACAGGACTTAGCAAAAGCGACGCAAGAGTTTTGGGAAGTAGCCTCAATTAAGTGCCCCAATCGGATTCAGCAAAGCCATGTATTTTCTAAAATTTTTTTTAATGTTTTATTTATTTTTGAGAGAGAGAGAGAGAGAGAGAGATGGCTTGAGCAGGTGAGGGTCAGAGAGAAAGAGGGAGACACAGAATCTGAAGCAGGCTCCAAGCTTTGAGCTAGCTGTCAGCACAGAGCCTGACGCGGGGCTCGAACTCACGAACTACGAGATCATGACCTGAGCCGAAGCCGAATGCTCAACCGACTGGGCCACTCAGGCGCCCCAAAGCCATGTATTTTCTAATAGACCCACATGCTTTAGAATTAGAAGTAGCCTTCAGGAAATGTCTAAAAGTAGAGTTTAGTATCAGTTTTGCCTTTACCTGTTGTGACTTTCTAGACAATTCTGTAACTTCCTCATGCCTGATTTAATGAAAGGTCTAGATGGCATTACTGCTATTTTCAGATGTCAAATGCAAAGACTTGACTAGAAACTCAGCCTAGCATATACCAAAAGTAGTACATAGTTCATCTCTTTTCATCAGAAGAGACTTCATGAATGTAAAGGAACAGAAAAGATAAACCTATAGAAGAAAGAGCAAACATGTACACCAAACGCCAAGAACCGAGACCCAACCGTTCAAATACCCTTGGCTGAGCACATGACATACTTTTTCAGTTCTTTCCGCAACATTCCTCCAGGTGTAGAAAGTCTTCACGACGTTGTGAATATTTTCAGGGGCCGGCAACGCTCCTGACTTCAGTTGGGAAATCGCTTTTTCCAGACCCTTGCACAAGGACTTTACAGAAGGCTCACATAAAATGATCAGATTTTCTGGAAGTACTTCAGGAATCCCGCCAACCCTGGTACTGACCACCTTAAAGAGAAAGAACACACGACACACCGTGATTCCTATTTCATGAAAGTAAGCGAAACCAACTGAAAGAACCATTACAGAATGTGTCTGATTATTTTCCAGAAGGCAAGTACAGAAACCCCGACAGCGCAAGCCCTCCAAGCTTTTTACCTGTAAACCACAACTGGCTGCTTCCACAATCGCCATGCAGAATGCTTCGGTAAGAGAAGTATTAAGAAAGATATGTCCTTGAACTAACACGTTTCTAACATCCTTGTGTTCTAAGGCTCCCAAAAGACGCACTCTGAATTTTGAAATGAGAGAACAAAGAGGGGACTGAACATCTTGCTAGAAAAGAAGTATCACTTAAAAGCCAAGTGTGCTATTCATATTATACTTAAGATTACTGCTGCTCCTGAGGTTTTCCACCTCCAAAGGTTAGTATCTCCAGACTCTTAACTAATAAGAGTCTTTTAGAGCCGTCTGGTTACAACTCATACAGTTAACCTATTTCGAACTTTTGTCACACCTACACATTTCGTCTTCTCCAAAACTGGTTGGCATTTAATAAAGATATTAATATACTTTGATGAGTAAATATTAAAGTCATTTCTAAAGAGGAAAATGCCCCGTTTAAACTGATGTTTCACCGCAAACATCTTTCTAAGTTACTGAGGAAGGGAAGTACTTGAATCTGTATGTGTGGGGCAATGTACACGATTCGGGCCATGCTGGTGGAATGGTAACTCAGCAAGCCTTGAAAACGTGCCAACGTTTCCAAAGTAGTTAGCGTGTGCGTGTGCGGATGCCTGCACGCATGCACCTTCCAGGGGACCTCCGACCACTGCCCTCTGAAGTCAAATCATACAGGTTAACGACAACAAAAAATTAAATTGTGAGTTTTTAAACTAAGGTTTCCCATAGCATATACATTTTTTTGAAAAATGGACCTTGCATCACATTTGTACATCAGGTACAGGTAAGAGAAGCAGCCCACTTAACACGTATCACCCAAGCTGAACTTAGGGAACTGATATTTTCTCACCCAAAACAGTATGGAATCCGTCAGTACCTGTCATGTAGCTGGTACCTTTCCCGTACTTCTTCCAAAAGGATTCTCTTAGGTCCCTCTCCTCCAATTAGGAAATTTAAGTCTGGGTATTTCTGACAGAGTTCAGGTATTATACCACTAAGCAGATCGGTCCCTAAAAACATAAAATAAAGGTGAATGTTGGAAATATTAATAATTAAACTTTAAAAAATTCATCAGAACTGAGAATCCACTCACTTTGCAAAGTATTAGCTATGCCCTCCACAAGTATAGAAACGAACTCTCAAACCTTTCCTGGGAAGGTGGAATCCTTGGAATCGTCCAAACTCCTAAAAGTTGCCATTCTTAGAGACATATCCATTGACATCCACTGTTAAGCAATACATGGGCTATTCGGTTTCATTTTAACAGAACATTCTTTACGTTATTCACTTGGGTTTATGCATCACCTACTTGTCAAAAAGGTATTTCGGGTAGCTGACATTGGAGTTCGTTTTCTACAGAGCTGGACAGCCGACTAGAGATCTATCTAGGTCCTGTCCCAGCGTTATATGAGCAGGCTCTTTGATCAAGGGAAAGTTTTCTGATACAGAAAATGAAGAGACCAGGTGTACCTGAAGTCCAAGATCTCTTTCAGCTACAAACTCTCTCCCAGTCTGTGTTCCACTTCCTGCCCTAGGAGAGGGCCGTGCGACAAGGCAGGACTGCACTGTGGCCTCCGCTTTGATGAGCATGCGGTTTGTGCGGAGGATTTTACGGCGAACACCATGGTGTTCGGGAAAGTGAAAAGAGGAGTTCGTCCAAATCTGCTACAGCCGCTTGCCTTGAATGACAGTGAACGGAGGTGGCAGGACCACAGCTGCCAGGTCCTTCCAGTCCACAGAACCAAAGGGTGCGTCTCGGTTCCTTTTTGTTCTTTAATGAAATGCTCTACTTCTAATATGGAAATATACAACCTCGGGCAAGACCGAGCAACGAAATAAACCATGCCCTTCTAGTCTCAAAGCGGCTCTCCAAAGTGACAGCGATGTTGACACTATTTGGGGGTTTAGTTCATGGACAATTATAAATCGGACACATTCAAAAGTGAAAGTAAATGTAAAAGAACCCAGTTAAAGTTTATTAATGTAAGAAATGCATACATACACACACATATATAAGAACTGCACTTCTCAGTCCTCCCCAGATACAGGCAGATCAATTATAAAAAAAGATGGTGGGAAAAATGATATGTACGGGGTCGTTTTTATTAAACAATTCAAGTAGGATTTAAGTAAACTCCGCTCGTGCTTTCAAAATATGATTGCATTAGCTAACATAAATTCACTATGGCTTTTCTGAACTATGAAGGTTTCTCGTTAAAATCTGAGCTATCTTGGCTTCCAGTTACCAAATCCATCCATTGGATTTCTACATAAACCAGAAGGTGCCTTAATGACTTTTAACATTTAGTTTCCTATAGTTCTTTCGTTTTCTTTGTTTCCTTTCCTTTTCCCTTCTAATACAAAGGTTAAGAACCCAGTCTTCCAATAACTGCAACACAAAGACTACTCATTATAACTGAGAATGACATTTATGGAGCGGTGACTACATCAGGCGATGCCCTTGAAGTGCACGGTGCCATGGAATCCCGACAACTCCCTTACAAGAAATGGAACTGATTAATACGATCAATGATCTCTGTTATTCTAAGGATGAAAGGGTTTTCCCAAACAATAAAAAATATTCTCCTGCCTCTGAGAAGAGTCTAACACAATGGAACATACAAAAGGACTTCTAGTCGCCTTAGGCACTCAAAACGGGACAAAGAAAAATCATGACAACCAATGGCTTTTAAAGCTCAGTCCAATGTATTTTAAAAAATCTTCTGAATCTATACCTAAAGTCTGGGCCAGAGGTGAGGGGAAGAGGAGACCTTAATTCAAGAGCTGGACTGACATTTATCATCTCTGATACTTACTGTGTAACCTGAGCGAGTTACTTACCCTCTCTGAGACTCAAGTTTCTTTGTCTGTTACATGCAGATAACATCTACCCTACAGTTGTTGGGAGGGTCAAGTGAGGTACTGTACCATGCACAGGCTTTATCCACTGCAGAATATAAATGGAAGTTGTCATTACCACCGCAGCAAGAAGGGGGATGAGCACTGGGAGACCCTGACCAGTCAGGCTCTAGACAAAGGCAAGAAGGCGGCCAGGGAACCTCAGAGTTAAGAGCTGAGATTTATCCTCTCTCGCTCAATACACTGCAGTGGGCCTTTGAGAACTGGTCCAAAGGAACACCTCCTAAGGAAATTAATTCGTTAACCATCAGCGGACCATAAAAACAACCACTCACTTTTGGGCTAGAGATGTGGCCGTTCCTTCTGAGAGGGTTACTTTTTGCACGGTGCCTGACATATGGAGAGGGTTTGCTAAATATCTGTTAAGTGACCGAACGGAGAACAGGACAGGCCGTACCTTTACTCTGCTGCTGGTGGTTAGCTCAGCTGGCTCGAATACCGTCATTAGTGAAATAAAGGCAATAGGTTTAGTTTGTACAAACATTTCATTTTGCGCTCATCCTTGACCACGCATGCGCCATACTCCTTCTCAGCCAGCAAGCTCACGGAGGTACACTATGTGGTTACTTAAATGACAAACCAGGCGCGTTTTTCTAAGCTGCAACACATCCCCGGCATCCCCTGAGGGATTCCAGAGAGACAATGCTGGTGCACTGACATCTTCCTGCCTCAAGAGCACCCCTTCACCCCAGAAACCGCAGCTCGGCAGTTTCTTGACCAACCTCCACTTAAGTGGATTGCTGGACCAACCGAGCCTCCCCTCCAAATATGAAGCATACCGAGCAAGGCCCGTGTCTGCCTTGTAGGCCAGCCCCGAGCCCACCGCTGGCCTCCTGAGCCCACCGCTGAGCCGCGTGCTTACCAAGAATCAGCTGCCTTTGCCCACGTATATCTGATGCCAGTTACACTTGGTAACGCGGGTACTTGGGGGAACATTGGGTAATTTACTTAAATGTCACATCAACTGACAAAACGGTTTTAAAGACTCGATAAAGCAAAGTGACACCAGAAAGCTCTTTCCAATTAGGGGACATCCTAAACCATTGTGTCAAATCAAGAACAAGTTAAAAATGGCAAAGTACATTCCTTTGTACACCTTTAAGTTCTCATCCCACTTAAAGGAAGCCCAGATTGGCAATTATAAAGAATGATGCTTCTGGAAGGTGACCGTGCAAGAAAGATGGTGCTGGTCGAACCAGCGGACCAGGAGCCTTATGCCTGCAGGCCCACATCCAACTGCTTACAGGCAACTGAGTGCATGTTAATAACGTTCTGAGTGAAATCCAAATATCTAAGGAAGGGTATGGATGATCTTTTTCAATAATTCCCGATTTTGATTACTGGACAGGTTTTTCAAATACCATCCAGAAGACCACTTAGGTTCTGAATAACCACAGTTTCAGGCTTTTAGTAAATGAGGCTCTACAAATGCTACTGCGGTGTCCATTAAGTGCTGCAGAGGCACTAAAAAAAAAATTCCTCCTGGATAATGGCAGACACTTATCAAATACAAACTGGCCTAAGTACTTTATAGGAGCCATCGTGGAACCCTCACAAGATTCCCACTGTCGCCCAAATTGTCCAAGTGAAAAAACTGAGACTCAGAGATGTTAAGTAGCTTGTCCATCACACATGGGCCGCAGGGAGGGTCAGACTCCAGGCTGTCTGGTCCCCTGCCTTCTCCACTTACCTGCCCACAAGTTATGAAAGCCTTATCTATAATTAAATGAAAAAGGCTTCAAAACAGCAACGTGGGGAACAAGCTCATTGATTCTGAGGCTATGCATGACAGACAAGACAGCTAGAAGCTGAAATATTCAGAAGGGTCATCCCTGAATTGTCGTTACGACTGATTTTCGTTTTTACCTCAGTGCTTTTCTCGGTTTTCAAAAATAGCTGCAATGAAATTACATTACTTTTGCAATCAGAAAGAAAGGGCTACGTGGTGGGATCCGCCTTTTACCTCTTACCACACATGCAGGGCTGTTCAACCTTAAAAAGACCCGACCTATTAAGCAACATCAGATTACTGCGTTTACTTAACTATTAAACGTCCGAGGTGTGGGGGCATTCCCCACCATTCCAAAAAATTGGGGGTGGGGGGATGTATAAAACAGTATTAGACATTCCTTTGCCATATTTAATGCAGAAGTGGTTATGAATCCTTAAAACAGAACAAAAAGCCAAACAATCATTACATACAAGTATTCGACAGCTTTTCTACAAGAAACACGAGTCTGCGCAGTGCAACTGTAGCTATCATTTCATTACCTTTTCTGTAAACAAGTCTGCTGACAACAACAATAGTTATGATACTATCATGCCTTCTAAATGGGTCTGGAGTGAAGTCAGTAGGATCTACTGCATTAGGAATGACGGACACTATTTCAGGATTCAGTGCTGCTCTTAGCACAGTGTTTTCCTTACTAGTATAAGAGACACAAATTATGTGGTTTGTGTCACAAAGAGACACAGTTAGCAGCTTGTTTGTAAGCACCGAGCTGACATCAGCAAATCCGAAAAGGGAGTGGTCCGTGAAGACTGTCTGGAGCCCCATGGTCTTGGCGTGGAAGAGGGCATCATGGGCCATGGCAGAAAAAGAACTATGTGAATGTATTATCGTGACTCTCTCCCGCACAAATATGTACCTGAGCAATGGCAGACTGTGAAAGAGGGTCGTGGCTGTAGATTGGTTGTACATGACTTTCAGAGGCAAATAATAGACTTTGAGGCCATTAGTGAGGTAACGGATGCCTTTCCGATTTCCGTAAGCATGGGTGACAATTATGACTTTGTGCCCTCTTTCCATCAGGCACTGGGAGAGCTGGTAAATGTGGCTTTCCACGCCTCCCATGTTAGGATAGAAAAAGTCTGACACCATGCATATGTTATGGGTATGGGTCCTACGTGTCGCTAGACTTCCAGGTCTAACACAGGAGAGCACAGCTGAGGGACAGTGGCCATGCCCACGTCTTCTTCTATAGGCCATGCTGAGACTGTTTAGGCATCAGTCCTCAGACCAACCCAGTTAAGATATGTGTCGTCTAGTACCTGAAAGAGAGAGTAAAACAAGATCTCAGCTCAGAGACAAAACAGATTACATTTTCCAAACCTAGACAGAACACTGATGCTAATGTAAATTTGCCAGCTTTCCCCTAGAAATAAAACAAAAGCATATAATGACATGACTCGTCTGACATTTACTTGCTTAGCATTTACTATCTGCCATACAACAAAACGAGATTCTGCAATGTCCTCATATTTTAATTTTTCTTTAAAAACACTCCTACATGGGGGCATCTGGGTGGCTCAGTCGGTTGAGCCTCTGACTTCGGTCTAGGTCATGATCTCACAGTTCGTGGGTTCGAGCCCCGCGTCGGGCTCTGTGCTGACAGCTTGGAGCTGGAGCCTGCTTCAGATTCTGTGTCTCCCAAGCTCTCTGCCCCTCCCTGCTTGTGCTAGGTCTCTCTCTCTCTCTCTCTCTCTCTCTCTCTTTCCCAAAATAAATAAGCATTAAAAAAAAAAACACTCCTAGACACAATTTTAAAAAATAAGTTTGGGGGCCCCTGGGTGGTGCAGTCAGTTATGCATCCAACTCTAGATTTTGGCTCAAGTCATAATCTCACAGCTGGTGGGGTCGAGCCCCGGCCCCGTGTCAGGCTCTGGCTGACAGTGTGCAGCCTGCTTGGGATTCTCTCCCTCCTCTTTCTCTGCCCCCCCATTGTATTCTCACTCTCATGATAAATAGATACACAAGTAAACATTTGTTACATTATTGTATATAAGGATTGCTATGCTAACAAACCAGTGCATTCCAATAATTATATGGCTCTTTACAGTTTGCCAACCCTGCTCGAGAGCTTAGCCACTGCTTGAACTAATCTCAGACAATTCTGCTATTCACTTTGTGGTTTATATTAAAATATACCTGGAGCTAGAACTATCTTTTTGACAGTGGCTTTTTCAATATCTGCCTACAGCACACGTTACAAACATCTACCTAGATTTCCCCCTTCCGTATTCAAGGATGGTGATAAAGGGCTCCTTTCGTTTTCGTTTTTTTTTTTTGTCTTTATTTTATTCTGAGAGACAGAGAGTGAGCGGGGGAAGGGCAGAGAGAGAGAGGGAGACACAGAATCGGAAGCAGGCTCCAGGCTCCGAGCTGTCAGCATAGAGCTGGACACGGGGCTCGAACCCATGAACCCTGAGATCATGACCTGAGCCGAAGTCGGATGCTTAACTGACTGGCCCCACCCAGTCTGGGGCCATTTTCTAAACCTAAGGTAGGAAATACTGACTTCAGGGCGACCCCTAGTTCCTAATCAGTGCAAAACGCCCACTCAATATTCACTACCATTACAGATTCTTACTTTTAAAGCTAAAGAGTATTTTGGAAAGCTAGTGAAAATCTCCCTCAGATTTACAATGGAGATTTCCGCACCACCAGAAACTCAACTGTACAAGGGAAAGCCATTCTAAAGGTCTGAGCTCCTGATGTCACCTGCGAACCCAGGAAATGCAAATCAACTGCCTGTGCAAAGTCCTAATGATTCTTGCCAACAAATCCATCTATATTTTAAATATATTCTCAGAAATACTCCGTGTTTGTTGACCTGAATTTACAAAATAAGATTCAAGATCACCAAATATTGGGAGTGTTCAGTTTTGCACTTTTAAATGGTTTCAGTAACATTTTCTTACTGTCGTTTGTCACCTAAACCTGAATCTCCAGGTGTATTCAATTTAAAAAGATGCGTGATTTAAAAAAAAAAGTGAGTGAAGAACCCAATGAAATCATCTTAAAGTTTTCTCATGAACCTGCGAGTCTGCCTACTTCCAGCGGGTTATCACGCCTTCTGGCATCTTTCACATCTTTCTGGCATCAAACCTCACCAAACGGCACAATCACAGATTCTCAGATTTTAAAGCCGAAGACAGGCTTGGAGATCTAGGAACCTCCCTTACTTTCCTAACGAGAAGCCAAACAAGTTGAGCGATCTGCCCAAGGTCTCCACCCAGCCACATAAGTGGCAAATACGAGATGGCTATACAATTTGCAACCATCCATGGCCAACGAGTTTCTGGACAGACAGCGGCAGAGCCTCCCAAGGAGCCTTAGGGACACCCCACCGGGGTTTGGGTCCGGAGAACCGGGCTTCCAAACGCATCCCCTGGCCATACCCCGGCTTCACTCACTGAGAGGTCACCGGGGAGCGCCAGGGCCAAGGAAGGGACGACCCCGCTCAATCAGCAACCCCGCTGGAGTCAAGGAGAGTCCCGCCAGGCCCGAAGGGAGGAAGATGGCCAGACGACGGGCAGGAGTCTCAGGCTGGCGGTCCCGGAGCCCTTCACCCCGCCCGCCCCAATCTCGGCAGAACCGGCTTCAGCACGGCCGCCCCGGCGCACCCGCAGCTCCACTCGATTCCGGGGGCTCTCTGCCTCGACTTCCGAGCCTCAAAGCCGCGTCGGCTTCGCCCCCTGCAGCGCCGGCCACACTCCCCCGGGTGCACCCCAGTCCCATCCGGAAGCGGCCGAGAGTGCCCGCGCACGGCCAGACGCGCACTTACCGGCGAGTCCCATGGCCGCCTGTGTCCGGACCTCCCGCGGCTGCAGCCACAATCGCACCCCGCTTCCCCGAGACGCCAATCCCGGGCGTCCGCGCCCGAGCGCCGCGCCCCCGAGGCAGCCAGTCACCGAGAGGCGCTGGCGTCACGTGCAGGGCCGCCAGGGCCCACCCTTCAGCGCGCGAGGTAACGTCAGCGCGCAGAAGCACATGTTTTCGTGGTGTGCGGAGAAACTTGCTTTCGCTGTCTGGAAAGTGGTAATCCTCGGCTTAGTCTCTCAGATGCATTCTTAGTGTCGCAGATCTCTAGAAACCGGCCCTGCTCTCTTCTCACACAAGCAGCCTACCAAGAGCCTTCCTCGGGGTAAAGTCGGAAATCCCAGCGTGACTCGCAGCGAGCCTTTAGGGCTGCTGGGAGTTGTAGTCCGGTGGCCTTTAGAAGCGAAGCTGAACTTAGAAAACTCACTCCCAGAATGCACCGGACTTCTAAGCCCGAATTTGCAAAAGGTCTGGTGGGCTAGCCTTTAGGTTGCCTAGTTACAGCGTCTCTTTTTTGGAAGCGGGTTCTCAGTGGCTTCGGATTGGAGAGACTTTGGGATGAGAAGGCTACCGGAAGCCGGGGTCATGCTGGCCTTGGGTTTCTCATTTGTGCCACAGCAGAACCGTGTTGTTCTTAGCCACCCTGCTGGGGTTGCCCGATGTAGCAAATACGCTACACAGATAAAGAGTACAATAAAATCGAATTTTATAAAGATTTGAATTTCAGGTAATTTTTAAACAAGTATGTCCCAAATATTGGGGACGTGACTAAAAAACTCCTCGTTGTCTATCTGAAATTCAAACTTAACTATCTTGTATTTTATCTGGCAACCTTACCCTCTGGAGGAAAAAAAAAAAAACATCTGAGGTCTTACCTGCAGTATCAACTCCCATTCAGACTGGTTCTAGTGGCAATGGTGGTGCTCGGCCAGGCTACCGAATTCGTGGAAATGGTCTGCTGGTCATGCACCCCTGCCATTTGGAGCGTGGAGTTCCCCAGCTCTTCCATGCATAGACACGGAATAAGTCCTAACTGTATTAATGAATTTCTTTATCCTCTACCGGTGCAGTCCGAGTACAAACACATATACCCAATAAAAGGTACTGAAAATATTTTATGGAATGTACCATATAAATATTCCACTGCAATGATATAACTCAAAGAGCATTTTGGTTGTAGGATTTGAAGTGTTACTAATGAGTTAACTTTAATGAGCTAATGCTGTTTAACTCAAGTAGGAATAGATACCCTGCACTGGGTTGATATTGAAGCATCAGGGAAAAACGACGATGAAGGTTCAAGGATATTTATTCAAGCTTAATAAGGTGAAGTTGGTTGCGCAGATAGCACCAACACTACCAGATGGTACAGCATTGCTTTGATCTCCCGTTTATTTTTGGAATAGGTTTTAAGACAAAGGGAGTGAATAGAGATTCTGGAAAGTATAAATGAGCATTAAGCCCATTTATTGAGCCTGCGGTTTGCCAGCGCCATAGTTCTAATCACAATCCACATTCGAAATGCTAAGATCCTGATGCCAATACTCCTTCCAAAGGGTTGTGATCTTTTTTCAAAACAGAGTACTTCCTACCGTCACCATCAAACGTTTACCGAGTGCCTACTCTGTAGAAGGCTATGTGGGGAATACAAGGAATATTAAGCATAGTCCCTATGTTTGAAAAGGTTTTTTTTAAAATTCTTCCTAGCTTTTATATACTTTTTGCCAATAGTAAAAAGCAATCCACCCTCCTTGAAAGGTTCTTTGTGTTTTAAGTACTGTAGAGTAGGCTGACCTTTATAAATAGTTAATAAAAGCGCACTGCTGCTGATTCTCTGTTGGAGCCGGAGAGGGTTGAGAAACCTTGTAGGCTGCTCCAGCGAAGTGTATAGGTTCTGGTAGTCTGAAAAGATTGAAAATCATTCATCACGCTCCAGTCTCTGACCTAGGCACTGAGCATTAAAGGCAAATAAATCATAATTCTGCACCAGGCTCACAATCTCATGTGGGTATGAGACTCTGTTTATAGTCAGTGTGAATTTAAGGCTCTTTTCTAAAAGTCAAAGGAAAGTTGTAGCATCAGGACTAAGCTATAAATCTGAGAATAATTCTAATTATGATATCCTGCCTAAATGTATGGAATCAAGATATGCTTTTAGAGAATGTTCTTAGAAACTACTCAATTTAAAGTGGAGTACGTACATGCAGTGTATTCTGATTACACTTAGTAACAATGGGCAGTCAGTACCAGTTGCAGTATAAGATGACCTATAAATGGAGAAGGTATAAAATAAATGTGGGTATCACCTTCCTTTGAAATCCAGCTCTTTGTAAATTCAGTTCCAAGCTCCCTTGGATAATTTTGGACTGGGAGGGCAGCACGTTTGTGCTGAGAGCCTGATATCTATGTACAAGACACAGACAGGGAAATGATGGCATCAGCTTTACACCCAAAGAACCAAGACAGAGTTAAGGCATATATAAATACCTGCAAGTAAAGGTAGGAAGTGATAAGCACTGTAAAAGAAATACAAGAATAATACTAGGAGTTCAGGGGGAAAGAATATTTCTAGCTGCCAGCATTTAGTGTTGACGTGAAAAGCGCACATGCAACTGTTGGGAGCAAGATCATTCCAAGAACAATATGAACAGGGGCACCTGGGTGGCTCAGCTGGTTAAGCGTCAGACTTTGGCTCAGGTCATGATCTCATAGTTAGTGAGTTCGAGACCCGTGTTGGGCTCTGTGATGACAGCTCAGAGCCTGGAGCCTTCTTCAGATTCTGTGTTCCCCTCTCTCTCTGCCCCTCCCCTGCTCACCCTCTGTTTCTTTCAAAAATAAATAAACATTTAAAAAAAACTTAAAGAACAATTGAACACCATTGTGCAATTCTGCAGGGGAAGCGAGGGGCGCGGTTCAGACAGGAGAAGGTGGCATTTCCAGTAAAGGTTGGAGCACCCTGGTAGAGGATCTTACTGAGGAAAATGGAGTTGATGTTGAGCCAGACTTCCAGCCCCCCAAAAAATATTTTCCGTTAACATTTTGAGACTATCCACTCCTCACTTTGCTTCAAATGGGAAAATAAACACATGAGAAAATCAAAATGTTATGGCTCGGATTTAAAAAAAGAACATAAACATTTCCATATATCAGAAACAGAACCCAAATGCAAAATGGTCATCAGGCCAAAGCCACCATACGTCCTGGACTGTGTCAATGGAAGCAGGAAGACACAAACTGGGTTCAGTTCTTGTTGAATTACGAAGACTCAAAGTTGCACATGTGGCTAGAGACCGGAAACAGGCGTGTCGGAGACTTCTATTGGTGGCGTTCAATGAGTCACTTTCTAACATTCACACTTCTCCTTTCCCACATGGACGCTGGGCTGGGTCATGTGACTTGCTTGGCCAATGGCTCATCAGTAAATGAGAGGCAACAGAAGCTTAATTAATAAATGCTTATAGGGGCACCTGGGTGGCTCAGTTGGTTAGGCGTCTGGCTCTCAGTTTTGGCCTAGGTCATGATCTCATGGTTTCGTGAGGTCGAGCCAAGGCACGGACAGTGTGGAGCCTGCTGGATTCTCTCTCTCTCCCTCTCTCTCTGCCCCTCTTCTACTCATGCTATCTCTATCTCTCTCAAAATAAATAAACTTAAAAAAATAAAAATAGATACTTATGCTCTGAGGAAATGTCCTACTGGAAAGTTTCCTCTTGATCGCCAATGGCTATGCTGTGAAGAAGCTCAGGCAGATGAGTTCCCATTCACTGGTCACAAAATCAATGCACTACTGTTTATTTGTTTGTTGGTTTATTACATTACTGTTTATTAAGCACCTACTAAATGCAAGACATTGTTTTCACATTGAGGATTATGAGTAGATTAGACAAAGTCTAGCTCTTCATTGACCCAATGACCAAATCCATGAAGGTCACAATTTTCACCAAATTACTTTCCTTAAAAGCCTTAAAATAGGGGTCCTTGGCTGGCTCAGTGAGTAGAGCATGCGACTCTTGATCTCGGAGTCATGAGTTTGAGCCCCACATAGGGGGTGCGGTTCACCTTTTTTTTTTTTAAAGGCTTAAAATGGATGATTTATGTCATCTCCTTTATCAAGCATCTCAGTATTTCAATGTCATCCAACTCTGACCATCATGCTGTCTCATCTGTTTCCAGCTCTAAAGGGGCTCCCACCGCTGCTTTCTTTAGTCACAGCTTTGTGATCTGTGCTGCCATATTAACTTGTTCTCCGGCCTGGTGGCTTGGATAATCAGGGACAGCATGCATCACTGGATTTGCTGTGTTTGCTTTAAGCTCTTGTGACTTCTCACATATTTTTATTTTGCAACAAGTTGAGAATTTTCGGCCCCCATTCCAAAGCTATCAGGATGACAATGCCTCTGTACAATGCACAGTACATCCTGATAAGGCAATGGGTCAGGTTTCCCGCCTCTGCCCTGGGGGCCAGCCCCAGCCCAGCTCAGACACAGCCTCGGGGATGCAAGTGCAAATCTCTTGGTAGTTATGAAGGGTTAGAAGTGCAAAGGCAGATGGCAAATGGTTTGTCCTAGCCCAGAACGGTCTATAATATCTCTGTCTTAATGGCAGTTAGGAAGCCGGAGCCACTAAACAATACATGCTTTGAGTGGGTGTTAGGGAAGATCCAGGAATCCAGTAGAAGCCAAAAAACTTGGCGTACAGCCACGCTTCTCTTTCAGGATGATCCCTTTAATTTGTAAATTGCTTTGTAGTTTTCAAATGGTTTTCACGTGTGGCAATTCAAGTGCCATTAGCAATTCTGAAAGCAAGGGGATGAGATTATCACCCACATATGGTAGATGAGGAAACTGAGGCTCCTTGACGTCACAGAGCCCGTCCTTGGACTTAGACTTTTTTCCAAAGATGAGCAAAGTGACTCTTTTGTGTGGTGTCCCTTGGGCTGCCTGCTACCCTTGCTCTCAAGGGAGTCTGACCAACAACTAGAGAGGAGGAAAACATGGGAGGAACTGAATGAAGAACAGAGCTCAGAGCTGAATGCTAATGCACTACGTGCAAGCCCTTTCAGAAGGCTGGGAATCAAACAGTGAAACCAGAAGGAAGAAGGCCCTTTGGCATCAAGGTCATAGAGCGGGGCTAAGAGGAACAGCGACAGGAGAGGAAGGACTGGGCCAACGCCAGTAAATGACAGTGATGATAATGGCAGCAAGATGGGGACTGGTTCCAGGCCAGGTCCAGATCAGCGGTGTCCCCAGGGCAGGGACTGAGAGCTAAAGCCAGGAAAGCAGCAGGGGCCCAGAGCCCACAGGCCACGGAAGACCTGGGTGAAGGAGAGGAGAATTCAGGAACTGCTTAGGAACCAAGAGAGGAAGGACAGGGATTTGGGTCAGGATTCTACTACGTGGCATCGGGAGAATCAAAACTGTTTTGCTGTGTTTACCGCGATCTTCCTCAACGTGGTCTGGCCTCAGAAACTCGGGTCACACAAATGTTATCAGGACAATTTCTAACGGCAAGGAGGTCGCAGTGATGGAGAGATTAGCACGAACACCACTATTTACAGAAGTCTTCGGTAAGCGTCATAATAGATTGCAGATCTATCTATCTTTCCATTTCTGTAAGATGTTGGGGGAGGGCGTCCAATTTTAAGTTATTTGCTAAGTAACTTAATTCTGTTAATTAACTTTGTAATTTGCTAAAGAGGTAATGCTTCTAATGCTGCCTTAATTCTGCTAACGCCATATAATTCCCTCTATGTTACCAAACTTTCAGTAAAGTCTACGCCATCAGAAAAGTATCTGTGGGAGTGTTTTAGAGAAGCAGCAGGGGGGAAAGGCCTGTGCTTCCTTCCTGGGTCGTCGTGGGACAGAGAACAGAACCCGTTGGCCAAGAGAAGTGAGCTGTGAATGACCAGAGAATGAGTGCACAGACTTGGAACTTGAAGTGGCCAGAAGACGTGAGCTCTCAAAGATGCCAAGGGCTTTCAGTGGGCTCTCCTCCATCACGAGAGGCGGGTCAAGTTAATTTACATTGAATCTCAAAGGAAAGATAGATTTCAAGCTGATTCTTGGGTTACATTTGCTTAACCTCCTTTAGAATCTTAAACTTTCTGAGATCTGCTCCCTGGGCTGCCTCAAACTGACATCAAGTTTTGTTGTGTTCATGTCTTCCCTCTTCCTCCCCCTTTTAAATTCCTTTCTCACTTTAAAACACATTTTTGGGGCGCCTGGGTGATTCAGTTGGTTAAGCGTCCGACTCTTGGTTTTGGCTCAGGTCATGATCTCACGGTTCGTGGGTTCGAGTCCCATGTCAGGCTCTGCACTGACAGCGTGGAGCCTGCTTAGGATTCTCTCTCCCTCTCTCTGCCCCTCTGGTACTTGCATGCGCGTGCTCTCTGTCTCTCTCGCCCTCCCTCTCTCCCCTTCTCTCAAAATAAATACATAAATAAACTTCAGAAAATACATTTAAAAAAATAAAAACGTGGTTTTCCCTTTGGCATAAAACTTAGAGTGGTACCATCTTAAATAACACAAAATTCTATGGCCTGAATAATGGTTATTTATTTTATTTTTTTTATTTATTTTCTTTAAACACACTTAAATACGAGACAACAGACAGTAGTTCAGTAACCTTGAAACTACAAGCTGGACAGTAATCAGAGAATCAGTGCTGATCAGACAAATCAAAATCTGCATAGTAAAGAGGCAGAATAATTCACAAGAGACTTTGCATTAGTGGAGGACTTGGAGACTAAAAAAATGCCTCATCAGCTTTGAGTAATCAGTCATTCGGCACCTGTGATTCTATGAAGATCAAAACTTTCTCATTCACCAAAAAAAAAAAAAGGTCACACAGGTTCCATCCTTCCCATTCCTTGCCGTGCATGGGTATCTTCAGGGGGAAGCCATCTGTCAGTGGGCCAGGAGATACCCAGCTGGCATGTAATGGAAGGGTGGTCTGGATTCACTGTGGTACCAGATAAAACAGAGTGTTTTTCCCTAGTACCTGGGGGGAAAAAAAAAAAAACCAGTGACAGCAACTTGGCAAAGCAGCATGCCGTTTAAAATGTCAAGGATGGGGAACTTGGGAAAAAGCAGAGTCAAGGGTTTTCTTGACTGCGGAGCCCATGGGCAGCCCTCTTCTCCTTTGGAAAGCGGCAGTGCTTTGCACATGCTGGTTTTCCATTTGCACATGTTCTGGTGTGAAAGGGGTATCTGTCCTCACAGCTGTTGCAAAAGAAAATAAACATGAGAATTCAGAATCAAGGACTAGATCCAAAGGAATAACTCTGTTCTGATTTGATTAAGTTCTCAGAGTAAATTTTCCAGATCTGTATTTAAAATGTCAATATAAAATCCTGAATGCTTATTCTACACGGATGCAAACTCTATGAAAGCCCAGACGGCAGCCTGTAAGTGTCCTTTATCAATGAATTTCTTGCTATATACATCCAGCGCCATCCCCTTCCTCAAAGAGCAAACAACATATGTGGATATATATTGAGAGAGATTGAACCCAAGAGTCTGCCGATCTGAAATCCACCGCCCAAGTAACTGTTGAAATCTCGTCGATTCTTTGCGTAAGATCCATAACCCAACAATAACAGGGAGGATTTTCTTGATTTCACAATCATCACTCTATATACTCTCACTTCTTCCTTAGTTGCCAAACCTCTGCTTTACAATCAAGAAAAGGCGGGGGTGCTTGGGCACTAGAAGAACATGCTCTTGGAAGGAATCTCACCAAATCGAAATGGCATGTACAGTAAACGTCAATGACCGACATGGAGGAGAACGTGAAGTGCCTTTCACCTGCAGGCGTCTGGGTGAAATATCTTGTGCTTCTTGCAGCAGCTCTCCAGGCTTTCTCTGCACTCAATGCAACTGCAGTTTTCTGGGTGCTGGATGAGCTCTCTGGGACAGGGGGTTTTACACACACACTCACAACGATCTTCATCAAACTTCATGTGCGGCCCGCAGAGAGCCATTTCCTGGAAATGAGAGTCTAAGTAGAAACAGAAAAGTGGTGGTTGGATGGCTGTAGCACAGATAACGTGGTGTCAAAGCTGGCTGTATACTTCCCGTTATTCCAAAATAACGTGGATTCTCCTAGTCTCCATCCCTGTAGACTCTTTCACAGGGTGAAGGAGATTCACATCTGATTTCATAAAACAAATGCTAAACTCATGTGTTCTCTGAAGTATGTGGTAAAGATGTTATAAGCTAAATATCTTTACTAATACTTTTTAAAGAGAACTTTAGGTTGGTGACTTGTTATAAAACGCAAACTTTCACAAAAAAGTATTAGTCATGAAACCTAGGCTATCTAAGAGTTATGGGTCTGGTCCTTCCTACTTTTTAGATAGAGTAAAAGGAGAGAGGAACGGAAGTATCAACATTATAGAAATATACCTCAGACCTTCCAGACTGGATAGAAACAGTGCTGTTTTTCCTCACCACAGATCACAACACTGTTGCAAAGATACAACAGTGATGATAAACTTTGATTCCACAGAATGCATTCAGCATAGAGGAGGGTCTCAGAAATTTTTGATCCACTTACTTGACAGCTATTTCTTCTAGAAAGCGTACACAACAGTTGGATAACTACTACTCCGCGTGCAGTTCTGATCATTAAGTTGCAATTCAGTGCAGAAAATGGATGAGATAGAAACTTTGGAAGAACCGGACTACGACACTTTCACATTGTTGAAGGTTTCGGAGCCAACTATATGTCTAGTTTCTCCCCAAACCTGCTTCTCTCCCAATTTGCCTCCTTTAGGGAATGGGGCCATCACTCCGGACTCACCTGCCATTTTGGGTCTCATCACTTTGTCCACCCTAAGTTTGTTCTATCATTTCCCCCCCACTGCCACCACCTCAATTCAGTCCGTACCTTATACTTTTGTGTGTAGATGGCCGTCACAGATCTGGCCGTCAGACGTCTTATCCCTTCAATCCATTTTCCACAATATTGTCAAGTGCAAATCTAATCAAATCACTCTGCAGCTTTAAGTTCCTTAAAAGGTTCCCCTTTCTTACAATAAAAGAGTATTTTCCCACCAAGACATATGAGACCCTCCATGAACTAGACCTTATTAACCTTCTAGACTCTTCTCTCTCCCGCTCCCCTCTCATAAATATTCTATGTTCCATCCGTACCAAATCAGACTACTTTTTATTCTCCTGATACGCCAGCATCGCTAAGCCTCACGCTTTTGGCCTTTGCCCTCCTCCCTGTCACTCATCTTTCCTCCGAGATATCTTCCCCAACTTCTACAAGTTTAGCTAAGTGCCCGTACGCCGTGTATATTTCCATCCTGTCCTTTCTTGCATTGCTTACATTTGTCTATTTCCTCCATGAATTAAAAAATGCTGAAGTTATGGGAATCAGATCTCATCATTCTGACATGAAATGGGCACTTGATAGATGTTGAGTTCATTTGGTATTAAAAAAAATACCAGCTGAAGCGGGCTGGTGAGTGAAGACTGAAGAATCCCATCCATCACTCCAAGACACTGGGTTTAACCATATGTTTTTGTCAATATCTGACTACTGACAATATATCAAAATGGCAATCTCACGTTGTTGAATCTTATAGTTTTAAAGGCTCTGTGATTGATGGTATTTGATGATATTCCACTCATGTAGAAAGGGTGTTGGGAGGCTAAATCTGGGGAGATTCTTGGAATTGCATATAGAGGGAAAAAAGTAAGCTTTGTAAGCCATATGCCAGTAAGGCATATGCGACTTTGTGGCAAGATGAGTATATATTATTCCCATTGGATATTCTTTCCTGATTTGTCAAAGATTAATTGACTATATAATTGTGAGTTCATTTGTGGGTTTTCTATTCTATTCCATTGATCTATGTGTCTATTTTTATGCCAGTACCATACTGTTTTGATGACTATAGCTTTGTAATATAACCGAAAGCTCAGAATTGTCCATTGATTGATGAATAGACAGATGATGTATTATATACATCTGTCTCTCTATATATAAAACAGAATATTATTTGGTCATAAAAAAGAATGAAACCTTGCCATTTGCCACGACAGGGATGGAGTTAGAGAGTATAATGCTAAGCAAAATAAGTCAGTCAGAGAAAGACAAATACCGTATGATTTCATTCATATGTGAATTTAAGAAACAAAACAAATGAGCAAAGGGTAAAAAAGAGGGAGAGAGACAGACCAAGAAATAGACTCTTACCTATAGAGAACAAACTGATGGTTACCGGAGAAGAAGTGGGGGTGGGGGCATGGGTGAGATAGGTGATAGGGATGAAGGCGTGTACTTGTAATGAGCACCAGGGGATGTACGGAATTGTTGAATCACTATATGATGCACCTGAACCTTCTATAACAGTGTGCGTTAACTATATTGGAGCTAAACTAAAAACTAAAAATGAAACAAAATGGATAGCTTGTTAAAGGATACTTAAGTAGTTCTTAAAAGACTTGCATGAATCACTAGGTGGCGGTAGAGACACACTGAGACCCCTTGAGATAGAACCGATGCCCTTCTTAGCGAGTTTAAGGAAACACAGACCACTGGGTGTTTGATGCTGAACTTCAGTAAGGTAGTTGGCAGAGGCTGGCCTCAATCCTTAGAAGCATTAATTAAAAGTAACAGAGACTGGGGCACCTGGCTGGCTCAGGTAGGTATAGCATGTGACTCTTGATCTCAGGGTCATGAGTTCGAGCCCCACTGTGGTGTAGAGATTACTTTAAAAAAAAAAACAAGGAACAGAGCCTGGGTGTAGGAGACCCGAGCGAGACAGCACCTAGCTGAGGGGCACACCCTGGAGTCTGCTATTCTGATTTCAGTCTTAGGGACGGTGATGGTGGGATACCACGAGTTCTGCTCTCGGCAATAAGCTCACGGGTGTTTTTTTTCCCCCAAGTAAATTCTGGAAGTTGTGGCTGTCTTGAGGAATTTAAAACATAGAATCAGGGCTCCTCAATTTTTCTCTTTTCTTTTTCGGTACTGTTTGTTTGTTTTACCAGTTTAAAGCACTGACCTGAATCCAAGGAGCTGAAATTAGATTGGTGTTGGATTCACTAACCCAAATGTGCTCATTCAGGGAAGAGCTGTCACTGTAGGGAAGGCAGTCGGCTTAACAGCGGTGCTTAGGAAACAGGGCCCTCAGTATACGTCATCAGTCTGACGGGGCCACCGGAGAAGTGACCGGGATCTAGCTACCCAGCCTCTCACTTCCGTCACTGCTGCAACGACCCCCAGAGTCCCCTGCCTCCTTTCCTGTCCTGGGCCAAGACCTCCCCCTCTACCCTGTCACTGGCTGATTGTGTTAAATTTCTACTTGGCGCTGTCACTCTCCTGCTTGAACGGGTGCCATTAGCGTCACAGCCAATGTCTGGGACCAGGTGCCCAAGTTCCCCTGTGAACCCCTCCAGCTTCCGCTCTCTCATGCACCCAGCCCCCTCCCATTATGTGCCCACCATGCTAAACTTTCTCCAGCACCCTGAATGCTACCTCCTCCCACTTCCAGTCCTGAGCCCTCAGGTGTCCCCTGCCCAGAGCACTTCTCTCCTACCCCCCGACTCTTCTCACCCTCAGCGCACATGTGCACCAGCTGAGGTATCCCCAGGACATCCCACTAATAAACTGCATGTGGACTGCATGATAAAACACTATTTTGAGGGGTGCCTGGGTGGCTCAGTCAGTTAAGCATCCGACTTCGGCTCAGGTCATGATCTCATGGTTCATGGGTTCGAGCCCCGTGTCGGGCTCTGTGCTGACAGCTCGGAACCTGTAGCCTGTTTCAGATTCTGTATCTCCCTCTCTCTCCAATCCTCCCCTGCTCACGCTGGCTCTCTCTCTCTCTCAAAAATAAATAAAAACATAAAAAAATTTAAAAAATACTGTTTCGATATGTTTCTTTGGACCTTCTTTTTTTTTTTAGAATGCACATATTCTTTAGTTTACTCATCAAAATGGTAAGTAACAAAATAGCAAAAACCTTACAGTTAAATAAAAAAGTGACATTCTTTATTTACCTATCAAACCTTATTAAACAATGAAATGCGTTTATTTTCATTCTCATGTTCAATAGCAATATGCTTTCTTCCTTTTTGGCCCTTATGCCCCTACATCATTTTCACAGGCTCTTCTCTAACATAAACATTGTTGTTACTGTCCTAATACCACTTACTTTTACAAGAACCACCTAGATTTTCCTCTGTGCTCTCACATCTGAAAATAGAGATGCTACCTTCTTAATGTGAGTACTACAAAATGTAAGTTACATATGACTCTTGCTGTAATTCCATTGAACAGTCCTGTTCTGGAGTGAGAGATTTAAGGTTCAGTGTAATTTATTAACAACAAGAGTGAGCCCAGGGCCACTGGGCTGCCTCTATGGGTGGCAGGTTTCCCCATGACTGCATCAGCTTTCCTGAAAACTTTTAAAAGGAAGCCAAGAGACAGAAGTCTAGACAGCAGAATGTTATTTATAGCTTCTAGGATAGTATTCCATAGAGCTTAGTCCTTACAAAGTCTTGCGTGTAGATCAGAGTTTAAAACACGCAAGGTTCAAAGTGCATGACTCCTTGTGATCTTTTTCAGTGGAACTGTGTCATGATCTCTGGGAACTAAATTTTAATGGTACATTCATTTTCAGCCAAACGATCATCACCAAAACTCGCAGAATCATGAGTTCTGAACAGTGACGACAACATTCGGTTCCCATCTCCTCTTAGCGCCGTAGCTAGCCAGGGTTTGCTTTAACTTTTCCTAGTGGCCGACTAGTGTTTAGCTCTGAAGCGGTTTGCACGAAAGGCTACCATTGCCTTTCAAAGCCAACATCATCGGATGCTCTAATCACTGGGCTTTTCTTTAGATTAAAAAGCAGAGTCATGCGTTGGTAGACTTACTAACATTTGGTGTGTTCACATTTTAATTGTAAAAAAAAAAAAGGATGATAAGAATACATGAGAGGCTTGTTTTGAGGATTGAATGAGTTGATAGATACATATAAAAGGCTTACGACATTGCCTAGTCACAGTAAGCAGGCAAGAGATGTTAGTTACAGGTGTTATTTTTACGATTACTACTAGCATTTCCTTATTGTTCGCATTACCTTCCATTCCGACGAGTGGATTCTCCTCCCGTAAAACACATTTACATTTGTTGCTGTCCCACAGCATGTCAGTAGGACAGAGTTTCTTAGAATGGGAACAGCTAGGAGAAGAGAACAAAAAACCAGATTTAAAAGCATTCAAGGGCAATCACACCTTTGGAACATTTTCTTTAATGCTGAATAGATTTCTGAGTGGAGGATCGTTATGATTTTTAAGGAGCTTAATTCATATTTATGAACTGCATGGTATTAGATAGTAATTCTGTAAGCACAAATGTTCTATTTGGAAATGAAACTGTAATTGTGGACAGTTATCATCTTTTTAAGAAGATTGCTGTTATAACTGGGCAAATTAGCTGTCAACAGGGCTTATTTACCAGAAGTAAACATTGTCCTGACAGCATTAAGCTCTGCCGCCTTTAAAATGGAGAGAAGAACACTGGCCAGAATAGTAGGAACAAGTTGCAGATAAAAGTTCCTTTTAAAGGAGGATTCTCACCCCGCCCCCGCACCCCCCCTCCCCGCATCCCCCAGCTCCAGAGAGCCATCCAGGTGTCCTCTCGGGTCTGTAATGACTAACATCAGCACCAGCTCACTCCCCCTGCCACTCACCGGATGCACTGACTGCTTACTTTTGCAAGATCTAAGTCTCTCCCTCAGTTACTTTCTGTTTGCATTCAGTGTTTGTAGTTGGCCCTGTGTTTCTCTATAGGAAATTGTTCTTTTCAAATCAATGGTTCTCACCTTTGATTTCAGGACACTGCAGGGTGTCACAATTTGTCTCATGAAGAGCCACAGACTACTCTGAGGAAAATTCCAAGTCAAATTAATTTTAAGCCATTTTAATTTAAGATAAGAATTTTCCATTTGGTTATCTTAACAGGAAGCTCAGAAAAATCACCAAACTCAGATGCGGATCGTTTTGCCGCTCCCCAGGGACTTGGGGAGCCCTTTTCACTCCCCAAGTTGGGGACTTAAAAGTATAAAGAGCCAGAAATGAGTTTCACGTCATGCTTGTTCCGGACTAAGGGAATGTGTGCCAAATTTGAGGCTGGCGTAGAGATTTACAGCCGTACTGGACTATGCATATTCAGAACAAAGGTGTCTATAAGTAGATGTGGGAAGTTCATAACCGCTGAGTTATTGGTCTCTCCACAATATACACCTAGTACCTAATAAACAACATTTTTGCCAGTTATTACCAGTAGATCTGAGTTAGAAGCCTAAAGATGAAGAACTTGAAAGTGATGACTGTATAATTAATGAAGTATTCTGCACACACGGCTTTAGCAAAGGCAAGAACAAGTATAAGTGAATACAAGAAACACTTACTGATCTTCTTCTGCGACCTGGATGGACCTTCTGATAATGGAGTATGGAGGGTGGGGAGCTGTTGACAGGCACTTACAACCTGTATGGTTGGCAACTTTAACAGGCACTAATTCCGGTACTGAAGTCAAAGGCACTGATATCTGAAAGAGCTAGAGGAGAGAAAGAGAGCCGTAACATATACGTATTTTTAGGTAATAATCATTTCTATACTCTGCATTTTTGCCTTGGTCCTGTATGGTACTGACTTTAGCAAAGCTGTCCATTAAGAACAGAACTAATGAGGGACGCCTGGGTGGCTCAGTGGGTTGAGTGTCCGACTTTTGCTCGGGTTATGATCTCGCGGTTTATGGGTTCAAGCCTGGCGTCAGGCTCTGTGCCGACAGCTCAGAGCCTGGAGCCTGCTGCGGATTCTGTGTCTCCCTCTCTCTCTGCCCCTCCCCCTCTCATGCTCTGTCTCTTGGTCTCAAAAATAAATAAAACATTAAAGAAATTATAAAAAAAAGAACATGCCTTATTAACTGTTTGGAACAAAATTTCTGTGACCAGAAGAAGCAAGGTGCAATCTTGACAAGTAGAATTCACAGAAATGACAATTACTTTGTTTCTAGATTGGCTCTATGGTGTATGGACCAAATTGAACTTGATTTTAGTGTTCTGTTCACTTTTTTTTTTTATTTTTGAGAGACAGAGAGAGACAGTGCAAGCAGGGGAGGGTCAGAGAGAGAGGGAGACACAGAATCCAAAGACAGGCTCTAGGCCCTGAGCTAGCTGTCAGCAAAGAGCCCGATGCAGGGCTCAAACCCACGAACCATGAGATCATGACCTGAGCCCAAGTCGGACGCTCAACCAATTGAGCCACCCAGGCGCCCTGAGTGTTCTGTTCATTCAATCCCCATTCCATGCAGTCCTTACTACACATTTATTTACTTTGTTTCTAAGATGTAGGTCATCAAATAGTCCATAACTTTGGGGTGAGAGGTAGTTTTTTTTTTTTAAATCACTGTTCAAATGTTCAAGAAGGAATGTTTGGCAAGAAACACTTCTGTATACTTACATTTAAGTACATTCTTTAAAACTAATCATTTGTTGAGTACAGCAGTAAAAATAAAGTACTCAACTCTCTATTAAGTGGAAATAATCCATTAAAGTTGTGTTTATTCTGACCTTTTGATATGTAACAGAATTTCCCTGAATCTAAGAGAATGTTTTTAGAGTGCTTACTTTGCATAAACTTCAACTTCTTGCGAAATTTTTCAGCTCTGCTTTAGGGAATAACGTGGTCATGAAGCAAAGCCTCTTACATTATGCAAGCTTTGTTTCTCCTGACAGTTGATACTTAGCCATACTTCTGTCACTTTTTTAGCCCCTGATTGTCAAATAGTAAGAGGTCAGAACTTTTACGAGTTCCAAGATTTTCCAAAAGAATTTAGACAAAGAAACGCTATAGTTTGCAGGATATTTTAGGGGGCAGGGGGAGCAACATGAAGGATAAGTTAACCCATTACCAACCAAACCAGCATTCCATTCTTTCCATCCAATTCAGACCGTTGCGTACCGCAGATACATTCGGTACATATGTAATTTTATTGTACTACTTCCGTTCACAATCACGAGGATACATGCATAGGCAAATGGGACAATTAAATAAAAATACCAACATGGTGAGGACTTTGCAACCCAGAACCAAAAGGAAATTAGTTGGACTTACAGCCTTTTAATATGTTTTCCTAAGTTTGCTATCACTGCTGTTCGATGCAACATCTATTACATTTTACAGCAATATAGTAGTGACAGAAAGAAAAACTTACCTATGAGGAGAAAGAGATTTTACGAGATGGAGAGGGATTCTTTGGAAATGGATGAAAAGAATTCTTTCTTCCATGGGGGCTACAGAATTATTTCCAAAGATCTTTTGTGCTAGATACGCTCCATTTGCCCCCCCAGAGATGCCACCCTCTCTCCTTCCTTCCCCACTGGGCTCTGTGTCTTGTGACACTGACCTCTAGGGCTGCATCTACAGGTCCCCTTGCATCCTCCACCCCTGCCCCCAACTCCCTGCTGCCACCCCTCCAACGGGTCCCGCAGCCCCCTCCCCTTTCTCTCTGGGCTCCTGAAACTGCTCCAGCCCCTATCCTTCTCAGCGCAAGGGTGGGAACAGCTCCCGATTTCTCCTAGCTTGGGGCATTTCACCAGCCCTTCCTCCTTCCCACGGCCCCACGGGTTCAACTCTTCTCAGTCCTTCCACTCGAACACCGCAGAACCCAACGAACGCACAGGACAGTGCGGATGTCCTCTGCTCCAGGAGCTTCCATATGACTTTCTGATTCTTGACATTAGAGCATCAAGAGAGGCTAGAACAACATCACACGTTGCACGGTGAGGTTTTATGTATCCACTCCCCACCTCTACAGGTGAAGAAACAGATGTACCGAGAGGCAACAGAACTTGCCTAAGGCCACACAGCTACTGATTGGAAGAGTGGGGATTTGAACCCAGGCAGTCTGCTCCAGAGCCAGAGGGACTTGAGGCTCCGGAGTCCCAAGGCCCTGGATGTGAGTCCCAGCTCTGCCACAGGGGAGCTCTCTGAGCCTCAGTCTCCTCATCTGTAAGAAGATACCCTCTTAGCTCGTTTCAGGGATGAAATGAGACGATGCCCACAGAGCGTTCGGCACAGGGCGCGGCAGCCAGGGTAGGTGTGGCCGGCAGCACGCCTGTCCTCTGGGCTCCGGAGGGGGCCGCGGGCGGATGTCCCCTTACCTGTTTGGAAACGTAGGAGGTGCTCGTGTTCATGCACACGCGGCTCTCCTCATTGCAGCAGCCGCCACACCGGAACACGCTCACACAGGGGGGCTTGAAGAACGTGTCGGTGCTCCTCCCCAGCTCGCTGGCCACCTCCACGCACGTCTCCCTGGGGCTGCACTGGGTTCTCTGCCATTCCTCATCGATAACTGCGGGAAGGAAGCTGTTGGGGCCAACGGAACAGATGGCCCTGACGACAGGCCAGGGCCTGCCAGGGTGCCACCGAGCACGGTCATTTTCACGTCTGTGGTGCCCGATGTGGATCTCGGGGGGCCAGTCCTCTAACCAAAGATTGTTCTCAGAAAACCTAAAACCAAAATCTGGGTCTGTTTCCATTTGTCGAATGCCTTCTTTGGTGAAGACCACCATGTCCGTTAGGACACTCCCCGGGGTGCCCTCTGGAGGAGCTGGCTGATGAGGAAGCAAATGGAAGCAGGTAAAGAAATAACCTGTAAGTGTTATTTATTAAGCAATTTCAGGACACTGCTGGGCAGCGTTTCTTCTACTGGAAGTCAGGTGTGGGTGTGGGTCTTAGCGCCATCTGGAAATACGTGTCTGTTGGCTGCAAAAGAAACTATAGTAGGATTCACACCGGGCAAACCGCACGCATGGAAATTTAAGTGGAACTAATCTTTCCTCAAGTGAGGGTTTTTTGTTTTCATTTGTGAGTGCTCAACATTGATGTTTATGTAAAATTATGAAATTAGCCAGGTCATTCTGACCGTAGGTGCAGTATTCTGGCCATTCTAGCTAATTGGAAGGAAGCAAGAAAAAGAGACAAGCCCCTGGCAGTAGAAAGATTACATAGTTTCTTGTAAAACGGTACTTGCTTTTTCTCTCACAGTTTATTTTTAAAAATTAGATTCTGACACTTTGATACTCAAACTTGTAGAGCCTTTCCACAGGTGTTTTGGGGAAATGATTCAATTTTATGATAAAGACAACTTTAAAGACTTCCTTTGAGCTTGCCATGCATGCAACTGTAGAGTTTAGCATATGCCGGAGGTGGTGGTGAACACCTCCTATGGCAGGAAGCTTCTAAACTGACTCCCCCCCTCCCCTGGCGAGGCCCACCTCCTGGTGTTCACACCGTTGTACGATCCCCCCCTCTCTGGAGGCTGGGCCCAGTGACTCGATTCTTGTGAAGCGAATACCACAAAAGTGATAGGCTCTGACCTCCATGATTAGGTTTAAAAAGACTGGATTCCATCTCGCTAGCACTCTCTATCTCTTGCCGACACTCTCTTTCTCTTGCCTTCTCAACTTGTAGGCTCTGAAGAAGCAAGCCGCCATGTTGGAAAGGTCCCCATGGCAAGGAGCTGAGGACGCAATCTGGCCAACAGCCAGTGAGGAGCCGGGACCCTCAGTTCAGCAGCCTGTGAGGAACCGAGTCCTGCCAACAATCTCTGAGCGAACTTGGAAGCACATCCTGCCCCAATTAAACTTTGAGATGCTGCCCGCAGTCCAAGATGACGCCTTGACCGCAGCCTCTGGAAAGATCCCAAAGGAGAGACACCCAGCTCGGCCATGTCGGTATTTCTGATCCACAGAAACTGTGAGGTAAATTATGTTTAAGCAGCTAGGTTCGGGGGTAATGTGTTATACAGCAAGAGATAAACTCTGCTCCATGTTTACCCCATCTTCAAAAGTTTGTATTGGTCTCTCTCCACATCATTCTGGATTCCCACAGACGTGAACATGTTTCCGCCAGAAGGGACGAAGGACTTCTGCTCGAAGTATACGGCTATAACACTACTGTTGGAGATCCGATCCTGGTCTCTGAATTATTCCCTTCAAACACCTTTTCCATATCTTTATTCCAGCCCCCTGCCCCTTAATCTTAATATTCCTCATATGTTGCTTCTTTAGTCACTGAACACACGAAAGACAAGATGTTTGGCTGCCTGAGAAACCTTGCATACACTACACAATCTGCCCTAACTTTGTTTTATCGTAATAAAATCTTCTATCCCGAGACCTTTTTAAATTTCTGATTATGGATGTTTATATAAAGAGCCTAAAGGCTGTAACCGTGAGAGAGAAATTAGCCAATTTGATATTAATATGAGTATTATTTAAGTCACTATTATTAATCACGAGTCCTGGGAAAAACAAGTAGTTGACTCATGAAAATATTGTTTGCTTAAAATTCTACTTAAATGTTGCTTTCCATCTGCTTTTTTGTAAGACTAAGTTTTGAAAGTTGGAGTGGTAAGATCTGAATCAAAACTGTGTGGAGTTATGACTAATGCCACTGCTCGAAGCTTCCTAAGCTGTGTGTCAGGGAATCAGCCCCAAATCTGTGAGGAAGAGTTGATAACTAATTACAAGTGGTGTGACACATCGATTCGATCATTTACTGCTTCTACTCAGCAAATGACTTCAGATGATCCCCATGTAATAAGAGACATTTTTGAGGTGGCAAATTCCATGTTTTTCTGTTTTTTTTTTTTTAATATAGTTATTCTTTTGTGGTTTCCTCCTTAGAAAATGTCAAGACGCCTGGGTGGCTCAGTCAGTTAAGGGTCCAATTCAGCTCAGGTCATGCTCTCACAGTTTGTGAGTTCGAGTCCCGCATCGGGCTCTCTGCTATCAGCACAGAGCCCCCTTCAGATCCTCTGTCTCCCCATCTCTCTGTTCCTCCCTGCTTGCACTGTCTCTCTCTCTCAAAAATAAATAAAACCATAATTTAAAAAAAACGTCATGTCCCTGACTTTTTTTTTTTTAAGCACCTATTCTTGGTTGTACGGTAAATGCTTGTCTACCTCCATTTTCCCAGAGTGTCTCCAGGCTCACCCAGGCCTTCAGACAGGTAATCTGGTTAAGGCCCTGGATCTTGGGCGAGGTCTGGCCCCTTTGTCTCCGTGAAGTCCATGCGAATTCGCCACACAGAAACAACTAGAGCTTCAAACCTCTGGCGTACATGGGTTCTAGGCCAGGGTTCCAACTCTCTCAGCCCAGACGCACAGTCATGCACAAAAGCACAAAGAACCCTCTTCACACTCGTGCCCACGGTGCTGCCAAGAGATTTATCCCCATTATGCGCACGGCCCTCCGCACAGCTGCAACAGCGGCCCGTGCAACCTTGTCATTGCTTTACAAATGGAAAAACAGAAAGATAATTCTAAAAAAAAAGAAAAGAATCATTTTGGCTTACTGGTCAATTTGAATTTTGTGATAGATATAACCCACCTCTAGGTGATCCTATGTTCATCAAATCTAAAATGCTAGATCAACAATGCCCCCGTGGCTTCTTGTGTTGTTTTGCGACGTTGTCCCAAAAGCCCAACGCCCGCTCAGAGGCCACACAGCGGTGTTTGGCGAACTTCGTTCACTATGGCATGGTACATAATGCAGACAATGGTTTTCGGGTAAAGAAGCTCCAGCTCTTACTAGGGAACAATCACCCCCTTTATTTCAAATTAAGTTACCTAGTCTGGGGTTTGGATTCTTCTGTTTAGAGGATTCCCCAACCTCCATCATCTAGTAATACTGAAACGTGTTATTGCAACTCAGTTTCCAAAATCTGCTTTTCATTTTTACCAAACACACATGCACACAGAATTTTGAAGAAATAAAAGAAGCTATGCCTAATTTACTAATTTTTAATCCATGTAGGTATGGTCTTTTTCTAGAAGGAATGGGCTTTCTAGGTTTGTTTTGCCCTGGCATCTCTGGTTAAATACATTTCTGAATTTTGAAGTGTTCTTTTACAACGGTTTTCGATCTAAAATTCATACTGAATATATTTCTCTCCAGAGTAAACATAGGAAACAAGGATTCTTTGCTAACGCCGAAGCGAGGAAATCAAAGACACCCCTTTTCTTCTCCCAGACATGCGCCTGCCCTACTCAGACCTTTGGAAGAAGCTGGTGCCTGTGTTAGTATCTGATAAAGCGCAAGAACTGGCTTCCACACGCACACGCGTGCACACCCGTGCTCACACGCATGTGCATGGACACCTACCTTTTAGGGTTTCAAGGTCATAGAAAGTTGCCGCAAACCTGGTGGCTCGATGGGAAGCTGAGCGGGGCTCGGGGCTGGTCAAACTTTTGAGCTTCAGTCGGCATCTCCACAGCTTCCAGTCCTCGAAGTGTGTGATTCGCAGCAGCTCCTCCAAACTGGAGGCCGCCCTGATCTGCTGTTCAGACCCTTCTAACGTTGAGTGAGACGCCCGCTTGAAACAAACAAACGAAAATACTGGTTTCAAAGCCAGTTATTAAAGTGTTAGTGTGTCTTGGGGCACCTGGGTGGCTCAGTCAGTTAAGCGTCCAGCTTTGGCTCAGGTCATGATCTCACGGTTCATGGGTTCGAGCCCCGCATTGGGCTCTGTGCTGATAGCTAGCTCAGAGCCTGGAGCCTGCTTCAGATTCTGTGTCTCCCCTTCTTTCTGCCCCTCCCCTGTTCACACTGTGTCTTTCTCTCTCAAAAATAAACATTAAAATTTTTTTTTAAAAAGAGGAGGGGGGAAGACATGGTCACAGATGAGGTTAAGTGAAGACAAAGGCAAAAGTTGAAGTAACGCAGCCACAAGCCAGGAATGGCCCAGAGCCTCCAAGAGCGGCACGAGGCAAGGAAAGATTCTCTCCAAGAGAATCTTTGGAAGGGGCACTGCCCTGTCCACACCTTGATTTCGCATTTCTGGATTCCAGAACGTTAAGAGAATATCTTTCTATTGTTCTTAGCCACCAATTTTGTGGCAGTTTGGTACAACAGTCACAGGAAACTAATAAGGACTTTAAAATCATACTGTTTTTGTGACAGGAGTCAATGACCTTTGCTTTCATCTCTGTTGTCTGAGAAACTGGCTCAGGAAGTCTGGGGACCCTACCTACAGTCACACAAGAAAGAAAGGTTTTAAGAGCCTGATAATTGAATTTTCTAACTTCTAAGCCTCTGAGCCTTTCACTATTCCTGTTCACTATTTCAAAGACATATTTTTTTTCTGAGAATATACACATCCAAAGTTTATGCTGAAAATTTGCTCTCCACACAATTACATGGACTGTATTGGCTGATACAATGCATGGGTGTGTGAGACTCCGCCAATATGGTAGCCGAATTATTCAAAATAAGGGGCTTGGTTATACAAATATGATACATATATATGATGAAATACTATGTGGTCATCAAAGCCAGTGATGTAGATGTCTATTGGGACAGAAGGAATTGAGCTCCTCCCTGGAATGTACTGGAGAAACGATACAGTGGTTTATGGTCAGCGACCCAGATTTTCATCTGCTGAGCCGGTGCTTCCTGGATCTTTGTTTTCCTGGGCAGCCGGGATCCACAGGCTGAGGGGATTTTGAGAGCTGGGTGAGGGGGCAGCCGAGGGACCGCGGCCACTGCAGGATGCTGCTGAGGAGGGAGGAAGTAGCGCGTTGAGTGGTGTGGTGCACACCCTCCTCCTCTGCCCCTCAAAAACTCTAGTTAAAATCCGCATCAATAGTCAAAGGTTGAGGAGTAGGATTTTTCGTTTTCAGGTACGATGATACTGAGTGTTGTCCAAATGCGTGCCCAGAAGAACATGTATGATTCAGTTTTTATATCTTTTAAAATTATTTATGTGTGAGGGCACCTGGGTGGCTCAATTGGTTAAGCGACCGACTCTTGATTTCAGCTCAGGTCATGATCTTGAGGTTTGTGGGATTGAGCCCTGTGTCGGGCTCTGCTTGGGATTCTCTCTCTCTCCCCCTCTCTCTTTGCCTGCCCATCCCCCAGTGGTGTGTGTGCTCTCTCAAAATTAACATTAAAAAAATAAAATGTATGTGTATGATGTCCATCATGTATATATATGTAAACAATCATTGTTAATTAATCACACATGTAAAATTACATGTATACACACACACACACACACACACATATATATATATAAAATATCTGGAGGGATAAACAATGGTTCCTATACTACATCAGGGGCTGTCAAACTACAGCCCCCAGCCTAATTCAGCCTGCCTGTGTTATGAATAAAGTTTTATTGGCACACAACCATACTCATTCATTTTACATACTGTCCATAATGTCAGGGTTGAGAAGTTGCAAAGGAGAGTTTCACAGCAGATTGAATTTTGAGGGCAACATCCTTTTCAAATTTCAATTCTTTATCTTTTCAGGCATTATATTTTTCATTATTCCATGTGTTACGTTGTTTCAATTCTAGTTTTGAAATATCTATTAGACATATATTGGGGCCTGTTAATGATCTTACATGTCTCTTAAATATACTTTCATATTTATCTATTTTTTCTCCCTTCATCTCTCTCCAATGTGTTAAATTAATTGGTTCATCTTCCCAATCACCAATTCTCCAATTGTGTGAGTCTAGTAAGTTCATTTCAATCGCCATATTCCTAATTTCAAATATTTCCCCTTCATTCTCCTTCCTATCTTGTTTCATTTCTATGTTTCTCTGAATTTGTCACTTTATGTATATCATTCCTTTATCTCTTTATCTCATTCCTAAATAGACTTATTTCTTCAAGTTGTCTTCTATTTTAACTTCATATATATGATTTATATCCTGATGATTAATTTTATTGGCTTTCTTAGTAATAATTACCTCTATGTGATTTGGAATTTTGTTTACTAGTTTCATGTTCATTGGGAGTTTATTTTCTCGTTCTCCTTATCGTTTCTTCATCTAGAAGTTCTGTGGTTGCAACCTGACTCCCAGGGCCCTGAACCCAGAATCTTATTGAGTATTTATGACTCAGGGATCAGCTTAGTTCATGACCTGGTTGCAAGGAAGTGTCTGCTTCTCCCGTTGCCCCTAGTTAAGCAGTTTCAGAGAAGACACAGCTCCAGGCAGCAACGGGCAATAACTCCCTTCCACTTCCACGGAGCTGATGGAGGGCACTCATGGAGCCCACTGCCCGCCGAGGCTGAATTCTTGGTGGCCTCCACCTTCCAGGCCCAGCATGCATCAGTTCTGCGGCCTCGGCTTCATGTTTTCAAAAAGGTTATTTGTATTGAGATATAACTGACACACGGCATGGTCTAAGTTTAAGGTGTGTGACGCGTTGATCTTTCCAGCTTCACGTTTTTGGTGCCATTTCTGCAAATGTTGGCCGTCTGCTGCTGTTTACTATCATTCGATCAATTTTATATTGTACTCATTGCTATGCACTATATAAAAGATCTCAAACCACGAATTGAGAAGGTCATCTTGCTCGGAAGTTCAGAGATGAATGTGTGTGTGTGTGTGTGTGTGTGTGTGTGTAATAACAGTGGGAGAATCTTGAACATGTTTATAAGCTGAGGGAAGGAGCCAACAAAGAGGAAGACAGCAAACACCTGCAGGGGAGAGAAGACAGAAGTGCTGGCTTGACCTAAACTCCAGAGATAAATGGATGAAGGGGCGAGAGGACGCCCTTCGGAAACAGGCTCGTAGAGAACGACCTGGGTTTGCGCACGGAGAGACTGCTCGGGATCTCTGATTCCTCACTTGTCTGTGAAATTTAAATCAGGGCAACTTTCTGGGAGCGGAGGGAGGAGGAAGCTGGAAGAAAAAAGCTAGGGCTGTGGAGCTCACATCCAATTGAAGCAGCACGCCATGGCCTCTTGATCCAGGAAATCTGGGGATGAAACTGAGTAATTGCTCATGTGTTGAAGCAACTCTGAAATTCATTGATTGTCCATTAAGGCTCATTTGTCAATAGCCTCACATTTCCTGATTATTCATTGCCTCTTTTGACTGGAGAGTATTACTACTTCACATTCAGCTTAATCTTTGAAATAAAATCTTGTTACATCATTGCTTCCCCATGAAAATAATGAAGCCAATCAAATAGCCTTTTATAGGGTTTAAAAATCGTACTATATCGAAAGAACTTTTATTTATGGAGGCAAGTTTCATTCAATACTGTCCATGAATAGAGAAAGATGTGTTTTCATAGTTCTTACAGATTTCAATTCAATCTCGGAATGTTTTTCAACCACCCAACTGAGACCTCAGGAGAAAATGTCCAATCTCTGGATTGAATTGAAGGCACTGAAATGGCTCACAGGACTTGCCTCATCATAAAACATGCAGTGTTTACTCAAGGACTCAGAGTTATTTAAGCATATTTCAAGCGTCATAATTTAAAGTTGAGTTTGAAATAGCTGAGATATTACAGTCATTTTGCTATTGCAAGAGGACATACTAACAACATAAGTAGAAACGTGACACTCATCGGGGGACCCGTCTGCAAAGGGTCACCAATGGCTGGCTGGCTGTTGGTTTCCAACAGACTTTCTGCACTAGTTGATTTTTGTATCGTTAACGTTATGTTATCTGTTTGGATAAGACAAAAATTAAAACCACAAAGAATAAATATAATCTTAAATGTATATTTAGACCATTGGTTTCAATGCTTTTAAGTACCAAACATTTGCCAAATAAGTTGCTCCTGATTTTTTCCTCTTTTCTAGGGGGACCCCTAATCAAAACTCAAATAATTAGAAAGTGCGTAGCAAGAGGAAGGAAGTGAAGCAGGTTACCAGATCTCTGTTTTTTGTTACAGTAGCATCTTTTTTTAAAAATGTGTGTGATAATTAATCCAATAGTATTAGCAATTTCACTCCTAAATAACAAATCATTCTCTGATGTCCTGGCAGTTTTAATATGTGAGGCTTAAATTCTTTGTAACAAGATTTTACTCTTGTTTAAATGTATACTCTTTTCTGCGGTACCGGATGAAAGGCAGCCATCGTGCCTCTTGTTAACGCCTAAGTTCACATGGCCTCGCCCATGAGGAAGCATGAGCATCTTCACGGCTTGGGCTTAGTCAGTAATCTGCGCCAACGGGATTAAAATGGCAGGCAAGATGTTCAGAAAGGTATGGCGGCTCGGTTTGTAGGAGGGATTTGGAAGAGTCCGTGTTGTGGGGAAATCAAAGGCCTCGTGGACGTCTACTAATTTAAATTTGAAATCTGTCCCCACTCCTCCTCAAAAATAACTAGTCAAGAAACACATTCCGAGAGCAAACAAAGGTATGATTTGGGGCTATCAAGAAGCCACCCTGAAAAGATCAGTGTGAGGGTCACTGTGGGCACACAGCAAGTTTAAGAGTGGGAAGACTGGCACCTAAGACTGAGAAGAGGTTGGCACAATGAGGTACCACTTCGCACCCATGAGGATGGCTCCAGTCAAGAAGACTGACAATACACCAAGTGTTGTTGGGGATGAGGCACCATGGGGACCCTCTTACATTGCTGATGGGACTGTGAGATGGTGCTGCCACTTTGGAAAGGAGTTCAGCAGTTCCTTAAAAAGTTAAACATACATTTACCATATGACCAACCCACTATACTCCTAGGTAGTTGTCAAGAGACAGAAAGTAGATGATTGGCCACCAGGGGCTGCGAGTGGAAACGAAGGTTAATTGTAAAAGGGGGCACAAGAGACCTTATGTAGATGATGGCTGCCCAACTCGGTAAGTTCCTAAAAATCATCAAATTAGTTAAACTAGGTGCGTGGGTAACGCTTATGGTATGTAGATTGTGTATCGCTACCGTTATTTAAAACCATGCCATCCCCTCCGCTTGGGGTGCCCTCCCTCCTTGTCCAGGGGAACCTTTCTTCGCTAGGTGTTACCTACTCAGGGGAAAGGAGCTCCCCGCACAGCTCCCACCCCTGCCTGGGTCTCATCACTAGGTCACATGGAGTCACAGCACCCCATTTCTGTCCTTCCCAGCACCTACCACCGGTGACGCTAATGAATCATTTGTGTCCTTACTAGCTTAGTCTCGGTCTTCCTCACTGGGTTTTAAGGGCAGCACTGATGGTAGGTCTTTTTTATATAGCATAGTATGAGCTATATAAAAATTATATATGTGGAAAAAATGATTCACCAAACACTACAGAAAATGTAACTCAGGGGTCGTTCACTTGTTCAAACTCCCTCACTTGTAAGTGTCTCCCTCCAAGTGTCTTCTTTCCAAGTCCAAAGTCACTGGCGCTTCCTCCATTAAGCTATGATGTGCCTAAGTTAGGCTATACCATTTAGGAAGACACTGCATTTCCCTTACTAGACTGTGGGCTTCTTGACGGCAGAACAACACGTTTCATCCTTTTTACATAATAAGCACTTAGCACATATCTGATGAAGAAATTTATGAGTAATAAATACATCCGTGCATTTGACAAATAGCACTTGGACCCAGGCCTGTGTGGTCTGTTTAATGTTTTGTATAGCACAGTGCTTCTCAAAACAATGTGTGCATGAACCACCTGGCCCTCGGGTTAGAATGCAGATCTGATGCAGGAGGTTTGGGGGAAGACCGAGGAGGCTGCATCGTTTTTAATGTTTGTTTATTTTGGAGAGAGAGAGAGAGAGAGAACGAGCAGGGGAGGGGCAGAGAGACAGGGAGACAGAACCCAAAGCAGGTTCCAGGATCTGAGCTATCAGCACTGAGCCCGACACGGGGCTCGAACTCATGAACCATGAGATCGTAACCTGAGCTGAAGTCAGACACTTAACTGACTGAGCCACCCAGGTGCCCCTAGGATGCTGCATTTCTAACAAGCTACGGGGTGATGGCAATGCTGTCGGTTAGCTGACCACACTATGAAAAGGGTTAGGAGCAAAGGTTCTCAACCCTGGCTTCACCTTGAACCTACCTGGGAAGAAGCTTCAAAGAAATACTGATGCTTTGGGATCCCATCCTCAGAGATTCACATTTTATGGGTCTGGGCCGCAGCTTTACCATCAGGAGTTTTTTTTTTTAACTTCCTGAGGGTTTGCTAATCTTAGGGGAAGCTGGGTTGGAGATACATAGGAACACTCTATACTATCTCTGAAACTTTTCTGTAAATCAAAGAGTACTTCAAACTAAAAGTTGTCTTAAAAATCTTCCCAAGTGATTTTAATGAGAACCACTCAGCTGCAGGATGGTGCAAGCCGGTGTAAGTCCAAGGACTCTGGGTAGTGCCTAAGGTGCGTCCAAGTCCATTCAGAGGCATGCAGAGAAACAATCTTATTCTTCAAACTCTTCTGGGTCACACCTCAGATTCAAACTATTTGTCTAAGTATCTTGATTAACTGGATTTCCAAAGCCTTTCTTAAGTCATCCAACTGATTGTTTGGGGACCAACTCCCCACATGTAGGACTTTTTCAAGATTGCAGACCAACGATAACCTTTTCCAGACAAAAGAGCACACAGTCGAGTTGCCTTTCCCGAGACCATCCTAAATGATGGGATAAATTGCTTCTCAAATTCCCAAGGACTCAAAACAACCCATTTCTCAAAACAGAATTAAAAATAATAGGTAGCATTTTATCCTACTCGGATCCAACGGGGAAGCGTAAATTGCAATCTTTTCACAAGGCGGTCCACAGAGGTATTTGAAAGAAAATATGAATGAGGAGTATAAACATAGATGCTTCGGAAGGAGGACTATGGTTTGGAGTCCATGGCCAGGCTCAGATCCTGGCTCTGAGCTCTCAGACCTCCCACAAGGAATTCAGAGTGGAACCTCTGATTCCTTTCCTCAAAGAGCTGTGCAAAGCTTTCAATAGGCCATCCAGTCCCATGCTATGAAGAATCCTGTTCTAGACGTGGAAACAGACCAGCTCTGCAAAATTCCTCTCTGGGCCTCTTGACAGCATTGAGTCTAAGACTAAGATTCCAAGCCTTTTAGAAACTGATGTTATTTTGTCCACCATGTCGGCAATGTCTTCAGAAAGTGTGCTAATAAGGAGGTATAGTGAATAGGATTTATATATTGGTAAAGTGCAGAAGCTTCTGGGTGAGTGATGCAGGGAACACATTTCACATGACCTTGCCCAGATTTGCCGAGTGATTTACAAGTGTTACCTGGAGACACAGTTCTATTCCTTGTCGCTGAAGTTTAGGGGCATCACAGAGTCAGCAGTTTCCCTTTGCAGGGGGTTTGGGGAGGTGAATCAGGTTACAACGCCAATAATTCTGTGCTCCCTCTACCTCTTAGTAACTTCTGTTTTGCTGCAAGAGCATTTTGCCTTACCTCTCTAACGAAATGTTTAAGGCTTAGGCAAAACCACCAGAACTTTCCTGGTTTGGGTTCTGGGTTGCACAGTCACGCTCCCAGCGGTCCTCCATACATACTGTTCCCCCTGCCCCTCTGTTCTCTGTTCTCACTCTCCCATGTGTCAAAGAATCTACCCAGGCCATGTTAGACTGCTGAGTCCAAATGAAGTTTTCCGACTCTGTTTCCGGAGTGAAAATAACATCCCCTGAAAGGAAGCTTTGCCTGACATCGTAAGCCACAGCTAACTGGAGGGGGGAGCACATGGAGGTGAACTGCTCAAGGCCGGTTTTGAATGGGAGCGTACTCTGGAAGACGCGTTGGCTGTTTCTGACAAAGTTCAACGTACACTCACCAGATGGCCGTAGTCACACTCCCGGGAATTTGCCCTTGATAAAGGAGGACTTAGATTCATACACAACCTTTCACACTAATGTTCATAATAGCTTTCTTCATAAGAGTCTCCAAACTGGAAGAAACCCGTAAGTCTTTCCATGGGTGAGTGGTTCAGCAAATGGCTCTATCCATCCTGTGAAATCGCACTCAGCAAGGAAACAGAAGGATCTGGTCCATGCAGCGACTTGGATGGATCTGCATGGCATCGTCAGTGGAGGCTAGTCTCGGAAGGTTACGTATTGGAGGAATCCACGTGTGACATTCGCAAAAAGCCAAAATGATGGTGATGGGGAACAGATCAGAGGTTGGGGAGAGGGCATGCCTATAAGAAGACAGCACAAATCAATGTTTCCCTATCTTGAGTATGGTGGGGGTTATACAAATCTACACATGGGTTAAAATTCATAGAACAGCACACTAAATGGGAAAAATATTTTAAAACATAAACCAAGGCACTGCTCCTTTTTAGCTATCTGACTGAGGGTTAATTATTCAACTTCCCTAAGGCTTGGCTTGCTCTTTGGGAGAGGACAAGGTTAACGGGGCTCACCTCAGAGAGCTGGTGTGCAGATTATACAAGGTCATGTGTGGGAAAGGGTCAGGTGTGCAGGAGACACTCAGTAAAGTGAATTTCCTTTCTGTCCTTCCTCAGGGGTGTGGCCTCAGGTCCGGTGCTGCAGTGCAGATGTCTGGGCTTTATGACCCTTGATTTCCCTGAGTAACTGGAGAGGGGAGTTTGAAAAGAACAAGACGGGCCAACTTCAATCACAGTAAATGCAAATTTGAGAGAGAAAATCCTTTCCAGGGTAAATCAAAGTCAAACTTTTTCTTCCTTCTTCCTTCTCCCTTCTTCTTTCTTCTTTCTTCCTCTTCCTCTTCCACTTCATCTTCCTTAACACTTCTTGAAGGTATTTTGAGATGAGAGGCCAATTTCAAAGTAATCTGCTCAGGCTTTACATAAGTCTTTATAGACGGATAAGAAACAACCCACTTCTTAAACCTTTGTGTTCCGTTGTTCCGGTCCAGCCTTCCATGGAACAAATGGTATCTTCTGGAATGGGGCGCATCAGCGGAGGGCAGGGAGGAGAATGCATGCTTTCTAGTAATTTCTGCTGCGGTTGCATAGAGGGAGTCAGCCAACGGCCTGGTCCTGCCTCTCTGAAATCTAGGAACCTGGCCATCTGGGGGCCCCATGCTCCCGGTGGCTCTTTTACTTACATAGTTCTGGATTGAAATGCAGATATATGAGAAACCAAGGGTGTTTAACAAAACTTGACTAAGGAAAGGAAGTGCAAACACAAGGAAATTGTGTGTGTGTGTATGCTCACATGCATGCACACGCATGCATGCATTTCTGTGTGTGTACATAGCCACTGGGGTATTTAAGTATTTAAGGGGACAGCGGAGGGCGGAGATGCCTGGGACGTGCACATCCTCCAGTTTGATGAATACCGTTGGTGGTTCCCTGCCCCCCGGCCAAATGGTCTAGCATTTCGGGAGATGTTTATGCCCCCTTTGAATGTTTTAAATCCATGCTCTACTCAAATGCCTCTGCTCCCATTTGATGCATCTGTGATCACAAAATTTGAGGCCGAGGCCTGTGGGATGAGCTTAGATGGCAAAACCCAAAGGGTGCTCTGAATAATCCCAAGAGTATATATTCCTGTTACAGTTTCTGTATCACTGATCTCAAAGACCAAGGGCCCAATGCATAAGGAACCAACTCAAAGCTTTCATGGTAACTAGGTTATTGACTAAAAACAATTTCACAGCTGCCCCCAAAAGGGAGGAGTACCTTTCTAAGCCCTATTGATATTGGGACATGAGACTTACTTTGACCAATGGGACATTACAAGATGTGACACAGAGTACTGAAATGTACTCAGAAGTGCATACTTCTACATTTCTGCCATTGCAACTACCCGCTTCTGCTAACCTACGGATCCGAGGAGGATGAGAGCCATGTAGGGCAGACCCATTCTCGACCGATGGCTCGAGCCTTGATCCTGACTCCCAGTTGACCCACAGAAACATGAATGAGAATAGGTTACTGATGTTTGAAGCTGCTGCAATTTGGTCTGGTTTGTTACACGGCATTATTACAGTGACAGTTAACTGCTACAGTCCCATTTCAGCCTAAGTGTGACACAATCCATTGGAAGGGCACAGGATCTTTGTGCAAAACCTCGTGTCCTTTTGGCCAGCCAGCCCAGTATGCCCCCCTTTTCCTTCCCATGTCAACATCCCATGGCTCTCCTTCTCTCCCTTGCCAACATCCCCTCAACTAAGACGCCCAGTGATGCCCAGTCCTGCGGTGATGGTGTACTTGAACCAAGCACACCATTGAAAAGGCTGCTTTTACTTTTTCATCTGACTCTGCTCTTTTTGAGGAATCTTAATTGAGGATGCATTCAGGGCATTCACTCAGTCAAAATTACACCCTTCCTAACTCTCTCTAGAATGGAACCGTAGGCAACAACAAAAATCTGCCCTGGCAATATTCCACAAATATCCTGATCTCTCTCCAGAATCAATTCTGGCTGACCCGAGATTTCAAGAAAGCAATGCTTTTCTCCAACATGTGGTTGTTCTAATTATTTAGGTAACAATGAATGACCAAAAAAAAAAAAAAAAGATGCACAAAAATTTACATTATTACTTAAAGTTCAAGGCATTAAAATTATCCTTCCCACAGGCCAAAAGGAACCTCTTGGCTATTGGTAAGACGTGAACATAACTAAGACATCTTTACTTTATAAAAATGTCATTTCCATTCATGTGCCTGGTACATGGTAGACATTCCACAAATATCTACTGAGCCAAATGTACAGCTTTCCTTTTTCCAGGGAAAAGGAGCTGAACAGCAGAAATAAATTTAAGTGTCTTCCTTCGGCGATTCTACCCCAGGATGCAACCATGGTTGTTCCCCATTTCACAGATACATTCAGAAACATTTAGAGACAATCGGGGTTATGTTAGTCGTGAATGCCCTTCATCAAATATTTCCAGCTTTCTCTCTTCTGAGCACATGGAAGGATTGACTTCCTGTTCCCCTGTGGTTGGATGGAGCAGTGGGTCAGGGGGCTGTGACCAGAAGTGGTACAGGTCACTTCCGGGCCAGAGCATTTAACTGCCAAGACAAGACTCTCGAGGGCTCTCCTGTCCTCTGTCACAGTGATTAATGACATTCAAGATGTGGGTGCTGAGCCAGCTTCATTCTCAAGTAGAGCGGACCCTGAACTAGGCAGGATGGCCACGTGGTATGAGCCATAAATAAATCTCGGTTGTTTATGAGCCACCAAGATCTGGGGGTTGCTTGTTATTGTGGTATATCCTGGCCTAGGCTGACTGATAAAGTATCTGACCCGAGTACTTAGCCATAATCTAGCACACATTCATAAACCACAAATCACCGGATGAAAACGCAGATGACCCTTCGCAGGGATGCCAAGGATGAAGGAAATCATCACGGTGCCCATGTTTTACCCATGTGGCCCCATGCTGCTTCACCCGTCTCCCTTTCTGTGACCAGCAGGCTAGAAAATGGGCGGAGGTGATCTCTTCTATGACCAGCTCTTGGGAGTGAACACCTTATAGAAGGGCTTGTGGCCAAAAGGACACTACAGGATTCTTTGGTAGCACCATGTGACCCCTCTCTAGTGTCTAGGAAAATAGCTTCAGGGGTGACGGGCCGGCTCAATCAGTAGAGCATGCGACTTTTTTTTTTTTTAAGTTTACTTATTTATCTGAGAGAGAGCCAGCAAGCATGAGCAGGGGAGGAGAAAGGAAGAGAGAGAGAGAATTCCAAGAAGACTCTGCACTGACAGGGGGCTCAAATCCACAAACCGTGAGAGCATGACCTGAGTCAAAATCCAGACGCTCAACTAACTGAGCTACCCAGGCTCCCCCGGCAACTCTTGAGCTCAGGGTCATGAGTATAAGCCCCATGTTGGGCATGGAGTCTACCAACCGCCCCCCCCCCCCCCCGCAAAAGACCCAAAACGCTTCAGGTTTTAAAGCATTGAAATCCGATAAGCCATGCTGGGAACAGATGTTGGAGACTGCTTCAGGCAGCAGTTGATAACCTGGGTATCTCAAAGACCTGCAGGTCTTGTCCATCAGTCAGTCCACACTTTTTTTAGTATCTACTCAATTACAGGCTTTGTGCTAGGTGACTGGGACCTTGAAGTAGACCATGCAAAGCTCCTGTTCTCACGGGTGCCCCACAGGCGCTACTGGAGAAGCACATGAGCTGCTGCCCCCTGCTGGCCGCCCATGCTCAGTGCTCAAATGGGTGCTATGGGGGAGAGAAACTCTAGCCGGAGCTGGAGCAGAGGCCGTGGCCAACCCCGAGGAGCGCAAACAACTCCTTAAAACAAACAAACAGACAAAAAAACAGGAAGAGAGAAAGAAAAAAAGAGAAAAGTTCTTGTTCTCAGAAAGCTTTCCTTATAGTGGAGGATGACAAAGCAATAAACTTATATGCAAACAAATTAAAAATGTCAGGTACTGAGGGTGCCTGGGTGGCTCAGTCAGTTAAGTGTCTGACTCTTGGTTTCGGCACAGGTCATGATCTCACAGTTCATGAGATGGAGCCCGACATCGGGCTCGGTGCTGACAGCACAGAGATTGCTTGTGATCCTCTCTCTCCCTCTCTCTGCACCTCCCCTGCTTGCACTATCTCTATCTCTCTCAAAATAAATAAACAGTTCAAAAAAAAATGTCAAGTAGCAACACGGACTATGCAGACAATAAAATCATGTCATGATACAGATCAGGGTTGACAGACTATGACCTGTGGGCGAAGTCCAGCCTGTAGCCTATTTTACTACGGCCCGTGAACTAAGAATTCTTTTTTACAATTTTACGCAGTTGAAACGAATGAAAAGATGATTTCATGATGCATGGAAATGATACACAATTCAAATTTGAGTGTCCACAAAGTTTTGCTGGAACACAGCCACACCCTCCAGGATCCACCCCGGCCACTTCTTCAACCCCAACCTCCAGGGCTCTGGCCCCCTCTCTCCCTCCTCCAGTCACACTGGCCCCCTGGCTGATACCCGAACACCCAAGCTGCCTCCCAGGCCTCCCCGCGGCCAGCACGTGATGGGTGCATCTACCTCCCGGACTTCCTTCGGGGGTCTGCACAAGCGACATGGACTCAGAGCCATCTCCCCTGCCCATCGCTCTGTGTCTCCCCCTGCTTCATCTTCTCCACAGCACTATCCCTGACGTGTTAGAGGTTCGCCATGGCCCGCCTCTCCCCGCCAAGCCTGGAATAGCTCCGTGAGGGTCACAACACCATCTTCTTTCCTGTCGCATTTCCAGCAGCGAGAGGCGTGCCCAGACACAGTGCTCACCCATGAAGTGACTGAATGGCCGAACGTGGGCAAGTTCTAATGGGAGGCAAGGGAGGTCCTTTCCTGCCTGGGGTGTTACAACCGTCAAAGCTTCCGTGACGCAGGGAGGCCTCTGGGTGTCTTTGTTTATAATGTCCTAGTATCTTGTTAGAGGCTATAAGGACTTGGGCAAGAGAAAGAAAAAACTGGACTTACCGTACAAGCCACCCACGAAGAAACGTCTCCTCTCCTCTCCTCTCAATCATGTTCAAGTGGCAGGAAAAGAGTTATGCTTCAAAGTGTCCTCAGAAACAATGTTACTGTCATTTGTGGCCCTATTTCTCTAAGACTTCCAGCCACAGTGCCTGGCAGCTTGGGGTCTTATGATGTTAAGCTCTATACGGAAGCACGCATGTGTCCAAATACTGTATTTCCATCCCATGAAATGTCTTTATCAGCTGCTTCCTAAAGGGGGTTCTATAATGGAACCTGTCAACATTCGGCATTACCGTTCATTTTTTCTTAGGGGCCTAGGATAAAGGTTTATCCCCAAGTCCAAATCAGGATTTTGATTTATTTTCTTTTTTTAAAAAACTTTTTTGATGTTTATTTTATTTTCGAGAGAGATAGAGCATGAGCAGGGAAGGAGTAGAGAGAGAGGGAGACACAGAATCCGAAGCAGGCTCCAGGCTCTGAGTCGTCGGCACAGAGCCCGATGGGGGGCTGGAACCCACAAACTGCGAGGTCATGACCTGAGCCGAAGTCAGACGCTTAACTGATTGAGCCACCCAGGCACCCCCAAATCAGGATTTTTAAATGAAAGAAATAAGTCATACAAGGAAGATAGAAGATCCAGGGGTCCTATTGTATCCTGAATACTAATAATCTGCTACATACAAGCTTCAACCACCAGTTAAAACTGATTAGGACGGAACAGATCTGTGTATAAAAGCAAGTAATTCAACACGCTCAGCTACAAGGTCATAAAGGAAGAAGCTAATAGAAAACATTTCAAGTGTCTTTCGTGCCAAGGACTGTGCCTGATAGGAAAGCGAGGGCATGCTCACTGGGCCGTCTGACTAGCAACAGAGCCAATGCGCCTTCCTGTGCGTGACTTTGGAAGTAAAGACAGGGAGGGAAGTGGGGGTGGACCAGCTTCCTGGAGTTAAATATGGAAGACACACTCGGTTCCTGTTACTCCACCGGAGACAATTTCAGGAGAAGGCAAGTGACAAAAGGTTGTGAAGTCTCGTCGGCCAAAAGGCTTCTCAAGCAAATCGGAGGCACCTCAAATCTCTGTGGGTCTTGGTATCATACACAGTCTGAATGACTCCATCACCCAACGTATTCGTTTATAACTCTAGCGACATGTCTGTATCAGTGTCTCTGAAAAGACCTGTGGAGGATGGCTTCATACGAGTGCTTTCCGAGGCGCCAAGATTCCTCATGACAAGAATTACTTATCAAATAAACCAGAAATGGTACTGGCCAGACAGTGTGAACAACCAGACAGGGAGGTTGCAGGCATTTAGTACCAAATACCCACAGTGTCTACCCGATTGTACTCAGGGCTGTCACATACAGACGTGAGTGCATGTAAAGCTCCCTAGAGTCGGGCAGTGCACAACCTGTGCAACCATATAGGATTATCCCAACTGTATGAAGAAAGCTGGAGAAAACAGACACAAACAAATCCCACATCTAGATGCTTAATCTGATTATATCAGTGAGCCAAGAACAGACACCAGGTTAACCTTATTTCTATAAGGTATGTTTCTGTTTAGGTTGAGAAACTTTAGCAGCTAAACACTATATACAGATTGGAGTTGAGATTTCCAGACAGAATGATCTCAATTCACAAATTTAATGCACTGCCCACCCCAAACAACCCTTCTAAATACAAGCAGCAAGACTAGGATTAGGACGCCTTACGCTCAAGTGACATTAAGCACAACCGTCTCGGGTTCTAGTAGCTGTTTGTATGGTTGTTGCAGAAAAAAATCTCGACAGATTTGCATAATTCTAGCAGAGGCAACGTGAGTCTAAGCTGAAGAAACGGGATGATTTCAAGGATACTAAGGACGGTGGGGAAAGGCAATCTAAGGACTAAGCTGGCATCGCCAACCGTATGGAAAAGGTGGCTGGTTGGAAGGTGGAGAGAACATGCCCATAGACCACTCCTGAGGAAGGCCCTGAAAATGTCTAATAATAAATGAGACATTTTGATCCCCAGAAGCAAAAAACAAACTCATATCCCAGTGTTCATTACCATCTTGACTAGGTTTCCATACTACATTTTAATTAAAAACATGTTTTTAACGCTTATTTATTTTTGAGAGACAGAGTGAGGGCAGGGGAGGGGCAGAGAGAGAGGGAGACACAGAATCTGAATCAGGCTCCAGGCTCTGAGCTGTCAGCACAGAACCCGATGCAGGCTTGAACTCACGAACCGCGAGATCATGACCTGAGCTGAAGTCAGACGCTTCACCGACTGAGCCACCCAGGTGCCCCCATAGCTTCACTTTTTAAAGGAAACTCAGATCTATATGAAAAAATCGCTAATGGCGCTACTAAGCATATAGTGCTGTCTCTTCCATGTGCAAGGACATGTCTTCTGTCACCTGCAAATTCAACGGTTACCAGTAAATGTGAAACGTTTCAAACCTCACTGTCCCTGGGACACCTGAAGAATTCTTGGCGTATGAGCTCTTTAACAGAGCTGAACAACATAAAGAATAGGACTTCTTTCCAACCATCGAAAATCTCCTCTTGTAACTATCAAATATAGTGACGTTCAAAGGAAAATGGAAACATTTAAAAAATCCAGAGTAACACTGGCTGGTGGTGGGGTGGGTGAGCTTCCACAAACCTAACACATCTAAAGGACGCCCGAGTTTTATGGACTTAAAAAAAAGTGAACAGCCTGAAAAGTCTTATTTTCTTGCAACAAGTCCAATTTTCCTTGTCACCTGGGCTCAAAAGTGGATTCGTTTCTACCTACCATCTGGCTGCAGTGACGTGGGGCTGAATGGCTGGGAACTCTGAGTGCATTTGGAATTCGGAAAGCTAGAAAGACTTTTTTGCGCCTTTTTTTTTTTTTGGAAAGCTAGAAAGATTTTCGAGCTTTAGGAAGACATTCGTAGACTGCTAGACCAGGTGGCTGCGCCCGTGTTCAATCTTTACAGACAAAGCATGTGTCTGTCCCGTCACTGTATGTGCATATGCGCTTGATACGGAGTGATCCCAAGACGTTTTTACCCAAGGACCAGTTTTCCCCAGTTGGGGGCGATATCACACCTGCTGAAGACGCGCGTCCCAACAGCTACAGAAACTCAAGCTCATGTCTGACCGTTCACGGCCAGAAATTCCTAATTCCATAATGATTCAGCACCGCTGCAGTCAAAACAATTAAACCCAAATCATTCTCAAGATAAAAAGCCGAAGAAGACAATGTAATCTACGAAATACATAAAATTGGGCGAAATACTGCTCAGTAACATTCCAGTTAATTCTTTGGCATTACTCTCAATTCACCGCGCTCTGAGGCTTGCCCATGGAACCGAGGATCTGATTACTATCAATTTTTACCCATTTCAAAAAGCAAAACACCAAATAACCTCCAAGAAGATATTTTTCTTGATGGTGGCAATGGGTATTCTAGAAAACCAGAAAGCCAGATAGGAGCCATCTGTAGAAAGTACTGTAGTTTGCAATTTACAAAGAAATTAACTGACTAACGTCTGCTGTTTCCACCAACCTGAATAAATGGCCCACGCAGTTATCTGGGTCATAAAAATATATCAGAGTTTCATTAGAAACTCACTTTGCCACCTGCATATATGAGGAGAAACCCAACTAAAGAGTCCAGAAAGCTCATTCGTGTTCTATTACATCGCCAGGAAAAACCCCCAGCATTTTCATCTATGCATGGCAAGAATATTAGTAAGCCTAAGATCCAGCATACTCATTAACCATTGCGAGATATACCCCATCCACTGCTAGGAGTGTTCTACGTTTTTATGTTTTCTGGAAGACGAGGGGCAAAGAAAGTCCTCTGTCTAAGCCAATAAACAACAAAACTCTGCACCACATTAAAATGATGACACCTACCTTCACTGGTCCATGTTCGTCCCCAAAGCCCGGCACCAGCTGCAGGTAAGACGTCACGAAAATATTCACCACGGCCCACTGTCTGTACATTTTGAAGATTTGAATATCCGCTGATTACCAGGCAGTTGACATCAGGCAACTAGAGAAAACTGTTTCAAGAAGCATTCTCCAGAAGGAACGTTCGAAACCGTAAGACTTCACATGGAAAAACAAATCATCAGTTATGATCAGAATCCAATGAAATGACTTCAATTAGTCAAGGCACGCTTCTGCACAATCTTATGCGGGGGGGGGGAGAGAGATGAAAAAATGTTTAAATGCTCTCATGCTCCAAAATAATCAGAAGGTGGACATGACTTCCACTGGACGTGAAAAAGCACTCCAACTTCAGGTCACATCCAGCGAATTAAACAAACCAACCAACCAACCTCTCCAGCCTATGCCCCGGGTTCTAGTTGCTTTGTAAGGAGGTGGCGTGGCCACCAACGTTAGCAGCTACGGAAGGCTGGAACCCAATTCTGGGTTCAAACTTTTTTTTTCACAACCCTCATGGAAGGCTGCAGAAGCATGTGTCTTAAATCTGACAGATTTTGGCAGAAAATGCAGGCAAGTCTTGGCTGTAATCCTGCCGCGTCCCTACCAATAGCAGGGCAGTTTTCAAAACTGACTCAAACCCTCGGGGCTGCTGTTCTTTTAACACAGATAGATAACCTGTAACGTGAAACCGCGGCACACAGGCCCGGATGTTGCTTCACAACCGCACTGCTCAGGAAGGGACCTCAGACACTCACGCAGCTACTGCCAGGGACACGCAGAAAGCAATCAAATAGGCTTAAAAAACTTACCTGCGCACAAAAATAACACATGAAAAGGCAAACAGGCACAAAATGATTTTTCTTAACAGAAGCTTAATAACTTAGGTCAAAATGAAGAACACTGATTTTTAAAGATGCAACAATTAGGTTTATTTGCATGTACCAGCAACTATCTCATGCGCATGCTACAGAAACCATGTTTATCACTTTAGTGTGCAATTCTTTAGAAGCGCTGGCTAAGTCAGCTTTGGGAATGGGATATGCTGAATGGATGGATGCAACAACTGGCAAAATTCTAGAAAGTCCTGGGATCTGCTTTGGTGTTGTTTCCTAGTTTCCAATCTTTGATTTCCAGGTTTTGGCTCGTTCAAACCCATTTTTTGCATTTCTGAAATCAAGGATGGCCTGCAAAATCTCTTCATTGGTGTTCATCACAAATGGACCTAGGGCAGAAAGAGACATTCAGAAAGTTCTTGGCGATGGTAATATTTTCTTCTATCACTAGAAATGGTATATATTTCTAGGGTTTTAAAAAAAATTTAATGTTTATTTATTTTTGAGAGTGAGAGAGAGCGAGCGAGCATGTGCATAAGCAGAGGGAGACAGAGGGAGCTCATTGTGGGGCTCGAACTTAGGAACTTCGAGATCATGACCTGAGCCAAAGTCAGACACGTAACCAACCGAGCCACCCAGGCGCCCTTGTATTTCTAGAGTTCTTAACCTGAAACTGACCCAGGCATGTCGGAACAGTAAAAGGTTATTTTGCGGCATCCAATCCCTGACGACTAGAATACCAGTTTTTTGACTAGGACTGTGTATGATTATAAAGACCAAACTCCAGATGCACAAATGAAATTGCATCATCCACTCACCCACTACAAGTTGTCATCAGCAACGGCAATCTCTTTATCCAAAATATTCCTGGCTTTGGTTCTATCACAATCATTTTTATAGCTGTTAGGTTTTTTTTTTTATTGAGGTGTAACTGACAAACAACATTAGTTTCACGTGGACAACATAATCATTCAATATTTGTGTATATTGTGAAACAATCACCACAGTAAGTCTAGTTAACATCCATCACCACATGCAGTTATAGAATTGTTTTTTCTAGTGGTAGGAACTTGGAAGACTTACTATAGTTGTTAGTTTTATAGCATTACCTGATGCCGAGAATTGAACCGATCTGATGCAAGGAATTGGAAAATCTCATAGTTTTGGGGTCTCTGCAGTATACAAGGCTGTGCACTTACATGAAGGGTTTAAGTCATTTTTGGAAACTTGTAGCAACTCACTAATAATAAATAGGAGGTTACAAAACTTACAAGTCAGGAAAGCATCACATTTTGGATTTTCTAGGGGTTGGCAAACTTTTTCTGTAAAGGGCCAGATACTGTGTATTTTAGATTTTCTGGGTCAGTCAGCGTCTGTCTCAACTACTTAAGTCTTCGTTGAAGTGCAAAAGTAGCCACAGATAACAGGAACATGAATAGAGATGGCTGTGTTCCAATAAAACTTTATTTACAAAAACAAACAATGGGCAGATTTCACCCACAGGTCACAGTTTGTTGGCACCTTTGTCTAATTCCTAGGTTTGAACTCGAGCTTGGCTAAAAGTGGAGGAATAGAGGATGGGGGTATGGGGCTAGAAGGAGGGATCAAAGGGGGAAAAGAATCAGGCACCTGATGTGTAGGAATAGGGCAGACTCCTGTAGGCTTTATATGCCTTCTTTGGGACGAAGTGTGGGTAAAATTCTACAGATGATCAGGAGTCACCAAAGGGTTAAGAAGACAGTAACATGATCTGATTTGCATTTTATAAAGAAGATATTGGCATCAGGGTAGAGAAGGCGTATGGCCTGGGAGGCTGAGCTTTGATGCCGGAACTGTTAAGGGCAGCTGGGATACAGGACGCAGGAGGCTGTGGGCACAGCAAGGACTTCAGCTCTGGATGCTCTGACATGAAGGTACTGGAAACTACAGAATGGCTTCCTGGCAGACATACTTGGTAAGTTGTCAGAAACATGGATCTGGGGCTCGTGAGAGAAATTTCCTCTGGAAACAGACACTTGACTATAGCGGATAGGAAAGAATGAGGGAGCCCTCGTGTGCAAAACAAATATCCATCCAAGAGGGCACCCTGGAGAAGCCAACTTTTAAAGGACACACAAAAGAAAGGGAAATGACACTCAGAAGATGAGAGCAGATCCTGGGCCAAGGACCGATTTCTTGCACAACATAACATCTCTAGTTTGGACTCATGGGACACCTCTCCTGTCTCCCAAATATTTTTCTATAAAAATGGCGCACTTCTGGGGTTCCATTTGGACACTTCCCTGGGGTATTCTGCGGGGCGTCTCAATTTAGCATGCACATGAATCACCTGGGAATCTTACTAAAATGCAAATTCTGATTCAGGAGGTCTAGCATGGGGTCTGAGACTGCATTTCTTTTAATTTTTTAATGTTTTTTTAAAAAATTTATTTTTGAGACAGAGAAAGAGCATGAGGGGGGAGGGGCAAAGAGAGGGGGAGACAGAATCGGAAGCAGGCTCTAGGCTCCAAGCTGTCAGCACAGAGCCTGATGTGGGGCTTGAACTCACAAACTGAAATCATGACCTGAGCTGAAGTCGGACGCTTAACCAACTGAGCTACGCAGGCACCCTGGCAAAAACATTTTTTTAATAAAAATAAACTAATAATAAGTTGGAGTCTACATCTTTTTAGATGTTTCTCATTTAATAAAACAACAATATTATGAGGAAGTCAAGACAAAGAAGTAAGGTCACTGGATACTTATTCCAGGATTTTCTGCCTCTATTCTTTTTATTTAAATAGTGAACAAAGAATTTAGAAACTTCCAAAGGAATATTCTTAAGTGGTCCCTATTTTTCACAAAAAATACAACAGACTACAAATGGTATTGAAATCACTGTTGTTTTTAGTAAAGATAAAATGGTATTCAAGCTGCAGGCCACAAAACCCTTCTTTAAGTTCAAGTTCCCAATGACAAAACGCAAAACACTATTTTGTTTTCCCCATAGTTCTAAGTTCAATGTCGTACACATGATGGGTACTCAGGAAAATGTTGTTTTTTTTTTTTGTAGAAAGTTCTTTTTTTTAAAATAGTTTATTGTCAAATTGGTTTCCATATAACACCCAGTGCTTCTCCCCACAAGTGCCCCCCACCTTGACCATCATCCCCTTTCCCCCTCCCCCTCCCCCTTCAGTCCATGGTTCGTCTCCAGTATTCAGTAGTCTCCCTTGATCCGTGTCTCTCACTCTCCCTCGCTCTCTTTCCCCCTTCCTCTCCCCATGGTCCCCTGCCAGGTCTGTCCTGTTAGACCTATGAGTGCAAACATATGGTATCTGTCCTTCTCCACCTGACTTATTTCGCTTAGCATGACACCCTCAAGGGTCATCCACTTTCCTACAAATGGCCAGATTTCATTCTTTCTCATTGCCATGTAGTACTCCATCGTGTATATATACCACATCTTCTTGATCCACTCATCAGGTGATGGACATTTAGGCTCTTTCCATGATTTGACTATTGTGGAAAGTGCCGCTATGAACGTTTCTTTACAAGAAAGAGAGAATGAATGTAGGAATAGATACCACGTAAGTACTTTCCTCTGACAACGGTGGGACACAACAAAATCTTCGAATTTGTAGGTAAAGGGGAGGAAAATCCCACTACTCTTCCCAGTAATGCTATACCGGTTCACCAGAAGAAGAAAACCAACCAGGAAAACTGCCAATGTTGGCGCTTACCGTGCTGGACGATGGGCTCTCCTAATGGCTCCCCAGCAATTAGGATGAAGTGGCTTCTTTCCGGATCCTCAAGTCAAGAAGAAGACATCGAACAATAAACGTGCATATTTTTGAAGCTGACAGGCTGACCAAATGGACGATGTTCCTAATTCTCAATATAAATTCCAGAATTATCTTCTGCGTAATGCTCAACATGGAAACGCTTATTCCTTTTTCTGAACGTTTTATTTATTTAAGTAATCTCTGCACCCCTGTGGGGCTCGAACTCACGACCCTGAGATCAAGTCACACGCTCCTCCGACAGAGCCAGCCAGGTGCCCTGACAACACTTATTCCTTAAGATGATTGGCAGCAATCAGCACTGGAGAGAGTTAAGTCCAGACCACCAAAAGATTAACCTTCTCAGACAAAGAAGGAGAATGCAAATTAAGACTTTCTTTGGGAACACCTTTAAGACAAAGTATGGAATTTACTTATCTTATTACAGGGTTTATAATCTCCCGCTAACAATTTTTTAAAAGGAGGATTATGCAAATCCAAAAGTAAGATTTTATTGCTTTTGACATTTACCATTCTGCACGTAAAACATGCCCCAGAAAGGTTGCACTAAATGGAACCTTATAAAAACATCCAAGTGGCATTTGCTCGGGTAAATTTCTCTCCAAAAGGGTCCTATTCTATTAAAGTCTCCGAAAGTTTTTCCTTAGAGGGGCGCCTGGGTGGCTCAGTCAGTTAAGCATCTGACTCTTGGTTTTGGCTCAGGTCATCTCTCAGTTTTGTGGGTTCGAGCCCTGCATTGGGCTCAGAGCCTTCTTGGGATTCTCTCTTTCTCTCACAGAGACACTCTCTCAGAGACAACTCACACCGTCTGCCTCCCTCAAAATATAAATAAATAAACCTTAAAAAAGTTTTTCTGTAGAATTAAGATTGGATTTTTTCCCCTGAAACTAAAGAAAAAGTAGTAATTATAATATCCAGTGGGAGCGTGGATGCAGGGAAAGATGCTCGTTTACAGATCCTTTGAAAGATTTTAGGTTGATACATCAACCCTTCCAGAGAACACGTGGATATTATGACTCTGAACCCCCAGTATCACTGATGCCCTCTGACCCAGTAATGCCAGAATGACCAGCAGAGGACCCTCCCCCCTCCACCACACTTGGGACAAGTGATGACTGTTGTAAGCACAAGAGTTTAGGGTGATTTGCTAATTGATCATCACTAACAGATAACTGAACATCATATAATTTTTTTGAGGCACCTCTTAGGTTTATCTAATTTAGAATAAAATAATAAATAAAGCAATAATGATTAGGTACTTTAAAACAAAGCCTTCAAAAATTGTTTGAAATGTTGCCTTGCTCTAATAATAAGGCATATTTCTAAATAAGTGATATATTACAGTATATGACATATTTGATATACTACTAATACAAAGCTCTTTTTAAACAATTTTTAACTTTTTAATTTGACTGTTTTGAAGTTTTTTTATTTTTGAGAGTGTTTGTGAGTGGGGGAGGGGCAGAGAGAAAGAGGGAGAGAGGGAGAGAGGGAGAGAGAGAGAGAGAGAGAGAGAGAGAGAGAATCCCAAGCTGACTCTGCACTGTCAGCGTGGAACCTGATGTGGGGTTTGAACCCATGAACCGTGAGATCATGACTAAAATCAAGAGTTGGACGCTTAACCGACTGAGCCACCTAGGTGCCCCTCTAATACAAGCTCTTTTATTAGAAATCATTATAATGTTACTAGTACCAGAAGACTTATTATTGGATTCAATAAAAATAAATAGGGGCGCCTGGGTGGCTCAGTCGGTTAAGCCTCCGGCTTCGGCTCAGGTCAGATCTCACGTTCGTGGGTTCGAGCTTGCATCAGGCTCTGTGCTGACAGCTTGCTCAGAGCCTGGAGCCTGCTTCCAGTTCTGTGTCTCCTTCTCTCTCTGCCCCGCCCCCTCTCGTGCTCTGTCTCTTCCTGTATCAAAAATAAATAAAACATTAAAAAAATTTAAAAAAAATAATAAAAATAAATAATGAATTCTTTAAACTTCCATGTAGTAAACATGCACATACACACACACACACACACACACACACTCACACCCCTCATATTATACAGGACTGAAATTGATTTCTCCATCTGACTCCAACTTTAAAATATTAAAAGACAATCTAGGGGGGTGCCTGGGGGTCTCAGTTGGATAAACCTCTGACTTTGGCTCAGGTTATGATCTCACGTTCGTGTGTTCAAGCCCTGCGTTGGGCTCTGTGCTGACAGCTCAGAGCCTGGAGCCTGTTTCAGATTCTGTGTCTCCCTCTCTCTGCCCCTCCCCCTCTCATGCTCTGTCTCTAGCTGTATCAAAACTAAATAAAACATTAAAAAAATTTTTAAGGCAATTTGGGTAGAATGCTTTCTGCAGAAGTCTGAATTTACTCCCTACAGTCCCAGGGCTGGTGTCACTTAGTATATCCACATCCACCCAGGGGGTGCTTTGTGGTTATCAGATCTATAAGGGATTCGGAGCTGGAAGACAGAAAAGTGCTTGCTACTCCAGAGCAATACAACAAAACAGCTTAACGTCAATGATGGAAATGGGGAAAAAAAAACTATGGAAAACAGGCACAGAAGCTTAAAACTTAGTCTAGGACCACCTCCTGTAGAAGCCAACAGGCTCTAAACACATCATCATACTTTACAGCTCAGGAGAATAATATACATGCTGATGATCCAAGGTTATGAATATGTTAAATTGTGCATAATGTAACCCAAGTACACAGGAAAGGGTAGGATTTCTACTTGTAATGGTTTTTTTTCAATATGTTTAAATGACTAAAAATTCAACCTAAAAATGCAGTTATCAAGGAAGATTTATTTCCGAAGAGCGGATGGCCTCTCCACCAGTCACGTGCACACTGACGTCATTTCCATCACTTACTTTTCAATATTCATCTCATCGGGAGGTTTTGCACAATTGTCTCTCCCATCCTCTTTATTAGAATGATGCAAAGCCATCCAATTGGCTCAGCAGGCTCACAAGGGTGTGAGACAGTCACCCAAGGGAATGAAACAGAAATATAAGAAACTCTACCAAAGAAGCGGGGGTTCAACACAAAGGGACCGTGAAACGCATCGTATGCTCCTCTCAGTTCGAAGTGAGGCTAACTTGCACAGGGCTCTTGGTGAGCATGGAGACCTCTACTTATACTCCTAGAGGGCCGATCCATTTTCACTGATGTCACAAATAAAAGAAAGAGACAAGGAAGCACATGTTGCCCCCAGATTCAAATTTCTAAGGGTAAACAAAGAGACTTCAGGTGATTCCTGACGACGAGGAATCAGCATTGATAAAACCTTAAAATAAGCCAACAGAAGTAACAGATGTTGATAAAAGGGTTGACAGATTTGTGGCATAGGTTCGTTGCCTAAGGAAGAGAGAACCATTTCCAGCCATGCAGAAGACGCAGCACACATTTCGCTGTAAACTAGGAGAAAGTGCAATTTACGAAAACAAAAGATTATTAATACTTACCCTGTTCTGCACCTGGACACAGTCACCCTCTCCCAGCACCGCTGTGTGATGAGGCTCTATTTTTTGTTGTGCGTCCTCAGGCCCTACAAAAGAGATGGGCCATGAAACTGAATGTTCTTTACAGTACATTTTTCATATGGCTAGAAATTTGGTGACCCACGTAGCGCCGCAATATTAGTTTCAACCTCAGAAATAAGAGACTTAGGAGTTTCATAGGATGGTGTGGTTTCAAATGTCATTAGGGGAACACACGTGTAACTGCACCATAAGCTTGTAACAATTTAATGACTTCACTGAATTCAAAACCAACAGTGTTCAACAGGTGGGGACTTGGCAAATGATAAAGGGTCCATGGCACAAAAAAGATTAAGGACCTCTGCCCCGGAAGCAGCGGAAAGTGGCTTTGGGAGAGAAGTGGGAGAACGAGCCTGACTTTCGGTGTGTGCTCATTTCCGGCTCCCACTGCGGTCAATTTCCAGCTACCAACGGGAGGTCGGGGAAGAGGTGCGCGCGCAATCAGCTCCCGTGAGCCAGCCCCAGCCGGCCCTACAGTGCCACTAACGGTCGCTTCTCTACTGAAGACTCAGGTCTGCAGATGTCCTCAAAGTAAGAAACAGAACCCCATTGACTTTCTACTCATGCACGGGTCTAGCAATGAAACAGAGGTCCGGCAGTCTAAGAATAAGCTCATCTAGAGCTGGGTGACATCCTTAATGGTGATATGCAGAAGCATGTCATTAAGCGCGCTGTACGGAGATTCCCGGGGAGCACTGGATCGTGTCTTTGATATTCAACTCGTCCATACACAACACGCATATATGTTATCCACATGGTCGACTCCTGGCCGGTCTGTGAGCAAATCTAGATTTAGAAACAAGGAGGTCATGTTTTCCTAGGAGCGTCAATCCTAATTTCATATGGAGCCCAATTTCTGCCCACTCTCTTTGCTGTTCTAGGAGAGGAACCACAAGGCTGACTCTGAAGACGCCTTTACATTCTATGAAATGTCGCAGCCTAGGCAGACCTTTTTTACGGACACTAGGGTCAGGTTTCTAGGTCTGCCATTGTAAGCGTAACTCACTTCTGTATTATTTTATGAAATACTTTTTTAATGTTTCTTTTTGAAAGAGAGAGAGAGAGAGAGAGAGAGAGAGAGAGAGAGAGAGGGAATGCATGTGCACATGAGCACAGAAGGGGCAAAGAAGAGAGAATCCCAGGCCAACTCTGAGCTCGATCTCAGGAACTGAACGTGGGATCATGACCTGAGCCAAAACCAAGAGGTAGACACTTAACTGACTGAGCCACCCAAGTGTCCCTATTTTATGAAATATTTAAAATTAGGATCTCCAAAAATAAAGACTGCTTCTATATTCATATCATTCCTATGTCATTTCACCCACCTGGTTATCTCCTGAACCTAAAATGAGTCTCAAAGAAAATATACTTTATTGTTTCTGACTACTTTCACCTAGAAACAGAGCCAAATCAGATAATAAATAGTTTCCATTGAGAAGCTTCGCCAAGAATGTTAAATCTAATAGTGCAGTTAAGGAAGATTTAAACTGAAAACGATTGGATTGCAAATATTTTTGTTTGCCTAAACAGTCCTAAAAGGGCAAAATAGTTTAAAACATATTTTCAAGTTAGTGCCACAGCTCCGGTGTGTGATAAATTGCAGGGCAACTTTGTCCCATAAGCCACATGTCCTTTCTCTTCTCTTTATAAGAACTGCCGTCCCAGTGACCGGCCATTCCACACATTCTGGCACTTTCGGTAGAGTTTGAGATCATCAATTTTCTACGTACAAAGCTCTCTTGTCTGGTGCAAGCAGGATCACTGGTTGAAAAAGACAATCAACTGCCTCCAACATTTTAAATAAAAAGTTTTAAATGTTTACTTATTTTGAGAGAGACAGAGAGAGCGAGCGAGCATGCAAGCACGTGCAGGGGAGGAACAGAGAGGGAAGAAAACCCTGAGGAGGTTCTGCACTGTCAGTGCAGAGCCTGACATGGGGCTCGATCCATGAACCGTGAGACCATGACCGGAGCGGAAGTCAAGAGTCAGACACCTAACCGACTGAGCCACCCAGGCACCCCTCTGCGTTTTAAGTTACAGTGTAAACGTGCATCCATTTGCCAATATTTAGAAACGCAGTTAAAGCGGGTCTGCTGACTGGATTGAAGCACTGTCTTTCTAAAGCAGAACTATAATGACTATAACCACTGAAATCCTTCTAGATGATTCGTTTCCCCCAATCTTTTCCAATTGTCTTCCCCATACTAATTCAAAGGCTCTCCTTTAGCAATTCACTTTTACAAAGCATTTGACTTAGTGGTTCTAGAAATACCAACTTTTTTAATGCTTATTTCATTAATTTACATGTTGTTTCACTGAATCGAATAATTGCATTTATTAGTGCAACTGGCCTAACAGATCTGAGAACAAGCACGACTGCCCTGAAGTGCACTTGAATTTGGAAGCAGGGAGTAGCAATGGGTGGGCAGAGCAGGGTTCATCACCCTGGTGTCCAAGCACCTCAGCCAGGTGTCCCGAGGAATGAGCGCAGTGCTGAGTCCGGTTCACTCTAGGTAAGTGAAGGTCAACTTGGGGGGCTTCTTGTGTTTCCCCGCCTTTCCTGAGACCCAGGGGCTGTGTCAAACTTAATACTCCCCAGACCAGGAAGCAAAGTGCTGAGCACAAACTATGCATGAATAATTACTTATTTAAATAAGTCTGAAACATCTCACTACCCGCATAAGCCAGTTAGATGTCATTTCAATAACCACAAATATTTTTAGATTTCTAAGTATATTTTTTAAGTTTACTTATTTTTGTGACAGAGAGACAGATACACAGACAGACAGCGTGAATGGGGGAGGAGCAGAGAGAGAGGGAGACACAGTCTGAAGCAGGTTCCAGGCTCCGAGCTATCAGCACAGAGCCTGATGTGGGGCTCGAACCCATGAACCGTGAGATCATGACCTGAGCTGAAGTCGAACACTAACTGACTGAGCCACCCCAGGTGCCCCTCTAAATTTATTTTCTAAGCCTACACAGTATACTGACCCCTCTACGAGGCTGACATCCAAGACGCAGGGATACAGGATATGAACTGCTCTACCCTTTGATCTCTGTGTCAACGTGAAATGTCGTTCTCATCTCAGCTTTCTGACTATGTGGTTTTTAGTTTCTGATTTTTAAAAATCATATACTGCACATATTTCAGCTGAGAGCTGGTCAAAGGGCCCATTGCCTCTGTAAAAGATTGTTGTGGAAGATCTCCAGCAATTTCTTTTTTTTTAAGATTTTTTTTATGTTTATTTACCTTTGAGAGAGAGAGAGAGAGAGACAGAGTTTGTTAAGCAATGGAGGGGCACAGAGAGAGGGGGACACAGAATCCCAAGCAGGCTCTAGGCTCTCAGCTGTTGGCCCAGAGCCTGACGCGGGGCTCGAACTCATGAACTGCAAGATCATGACCTGAGCCATAGCTGGATGCTTAACTGACTGAGCCATCCAGGTGCCCTGATCTCCAGCTATTTCTAATGTTAGAGCCGCCACATGTCCTTATTCACAATCTACCGATGTCTGTCTTTTAAGAACTTCCAGCATCAATTAATATTTTTCGAGTCCTCCCACATCTCCATCTTATAGAGTCTCCCCAGATTACTTTCTCCACCCAAACTGCAGTCTATTTATTCCATCCCAGTGCACATCTATAACATCTATTTCAACAGAACGGAGGCACAGGACATTTTGGAAAAGCCAATTACTTGCATATCAGTTCCTGCCATCTGTGCCCACCTTGGCTTTAAAAGCAAGATGAAATTGAGGCAGTAAAGTCAAAGTGTTTTCTGAATTCTCTCTTATAGATTCTCAACGTCAGTACATATTTAATAACTATCTCTGCTTTGTCTTTTTTCCTCTGGCGATTTGTTCTTGCTCTTTTGTTTTTCTCACGAACATCGCTATTAGGGGGCTGGATAGGAGGAAAGGAAGGAGATAAAATTCAACTGAGGTCACTTGGCCAGTCGTTCATTGGCTACAGCCGAGTCCCAAGAGGCCAGTTTACCCTGGACAGATGCAAGTGGGCTCCAAGGCTACAGACCGTGACCCCATTTCCTGCCAGATGTTTTGCACTTGCGGCCTCATGGTCATGAGAGGTGACCGGGCCAGTGAAGAGAAAGGACTCTGGAAACTCCTGCGTCACCTCAAGAAAAGCAAGTGGACGTATCGGTCATTCTTGTCCCTCTCGTTGTTGAGCTTTTTACTTGCTCCATTGTTGGACTGAAGGCCAGTCAGGAAGCAAGGCTGTAACTACTGACTAAACCAGGTTTTGAAGGCCAGAGGGGAGGGGGTGGGGGCGGGGGGATGGGGAAAATGAGTGAAGGGGAGGGGGAGGGAGGTACAGGCTTCCAGTTATGAAATGAATAAGTCACGGGGACGGAAGGCACAGCACACAAAACTATACTTCAATTTAACGAAAACAGGCTTTTGAAGCTGATTTGTTCATTTTTCTCCCCTTCATCCCCTACACCCCCATTTAAACCAAAATTAAAGAGGAGCTTTTGTCGAGTCCAGAAGCTAAGAAAGGTTTTTACGTTCCTAAATGGTTGAAAAATATCAAAAGAAAAGCATTTCACGACACATGAAAAATCTATGAAATTTACATTTCAGTGGCCATAAAGTTTTATTAGGACAGCCACCCCAACTGTTCACATATCATTGGGGCTTTGTTCTACAAGGGGAGGGATGAGTCGTTGCAACTGTATGGTCCATGAAGATGAAAATATTTATTATCTGGCCCTTTATAAGAAGTTTGCTGTCCCTGCCTTTTCTCCTTCTACACAGGCATTTCTGGTATCCTGACCGCCTTAGAATTCACGTGCTTTCTTTATTACTTCCCATTTGTGCAGATCATTTTGTTTCTCTTGAAGCCACAAGTCAATGGTGCTGCCTCCTAAAAATGGTTTTCGCCTTCCATCTGTATAAAGTGCTTTGTGACACTCACGATTTTCAAAATATCGAAAGACGGATGATACTTCATCCCTTCCAGATGGGCAACACGGTTTACTTGTGATCCCTGTGACACGACTACATTGTTTCCATCCTTTTTCAGATGCTGAAATAGATGAATTTTGCTTCTGACCTATCACTGAAATGCGACTCAGTGAAAGAGTAAGGAAGGCCATTTTTATTGTTATAAAGTCAAAATACCGGGTTTGTGTTACCACTATTTTCCAGAAAAATAATCTGGGACATTCAAGTCCCCTTTTGGAGAGGATAAAGAATGGTTTACGTGGTTCTGGGTGTCACCTTCAAGTCTAGAGCAGGTGTCACCAATAAAGCAGCTGACTGGTGCCCGGAGGTGGCCTTGTCAGGGCTGCAGGAGGACCGATCGTTGCTGAGGCGGCTAGCCTGTAGGGAGGGGGTGTGGGGCACCCAACCCCGGAAGGTCTCCAAAATGACGGCGTTGGCCCGCCCCACCCCCACCACACCCCCATCACTGTCATGAGGGGCAGGGAAGAGCGGATGGGGAGGCCGCTTCTCTTACTTTCCATTCTCCCAGAAGCACAGCCCGAGACGTTTCCAGATGAGGCATTTACCCGGCAGGGGACGCAGGAAACAACAGGCCAGGAACCCAGAGCGTTAAGTGAGGGAAAGCGTGTGCCTGCGGTGGGCAGCGTGGACGGAATCCCACGGACACACGCGAGGAAAAGGCCTCACACATGCCACCGGAGGGGTGAGGCGACTTCTGGAAACATCCACTCCCCTGCACTCTCACCCTGCCCCGGCCACGATGCACAGACGCCACTGGCGGGGTGGAAGGTGGCCCGCGGGCCGGTGGGGCGAAGGTGCCAGGGGCGCGGGCAGGGCACACACAGAATCTGCCACAGCACTTGTCCCGAGCATCGGGCCCACAGAGGGACCTGCCCGATGCTCGGGCTGCTTCCGGGCCAGGCTGGGTGGGAGCCGAGGCCGCGGGGCCGGCTCAGGACCGAAGACTGGAAAAGACAAGGCAGATGGTGCGGCAGCTGCACTGTCATCAGACAAAGATCGTGGAATATGTCGCGGGAAACGGGACAGGGGAGTCCTCGGTTCTGGTCCAAGGTCCCCCGAGGCCTGATCCCAGCACACTCAATAACTGTCTTTAGACTCAGCTTTCCTCATCCATAAAATGACAGGTGGGTCTCGAACGTCCTTCCTGGAGCAACTTCCACGAGAGACGCTTATACAAGCCTTAACATAAGGGAAAACGAACTTTGGGATTCCTCAGAGGCACCCGGGCCTGCAGATTCACCTCCTTCCACCTCCCGGGAGATAGATGGCTGCTCCCCTGACCCATCAGGGCTAGGTCCCCTTGTCAGCACGGAGGTCGCCAACCTGTCCACAGATGTCAACCCACAGGAACGTGCCCGGACCTTATGGCTGCACACGGGCCACCGGAAAGTGGCTGCTATGGTGACTGATGTTCATAGTCTCCTCCCTCACCGAACATGCTGGAAGCTGAGAGGCGCCGTGTCCTGGGCGTCCCAGGCTGCACGAGGATGGACAGGCAGCTGGTGCCAGACAGAAGGCGGCAGAATATGTGATCACATGAAAGGTTTCATCTTGCTTTTCCTCCCCCTCAGTAGTTTAAACGAAAGTGCAACTGAACCCAAAGCAAAGAGCCATCACTTACCAATATACACATTGCCAGATACGGTATAAATGAAACTTGTCCACCCTGAAAAAGGACCAGCAACATTAAAAGGTTAGTGTCCATAATGCCAAAAGGAACAAAAATACAATAATATACTTAATAAATATCTCTGAAATATAAATACAGTATATCAATTTATGTAACAGATACAAAAGATGAGATAAAATCCTTTATTTTCTCTTAGACACATATTTAAACGTTTAACTTCCGTGAGCTGTTTAAAACACACACTGTCACTCCCACACGCACAGACGTATGGACACATGTACACACAATCCCCTAAACCTAAATGACTTGGCCCCAAATGTCCGAGAGCCATTTGGCTCTAGTTTCCAGTGAACTCATTCCTTTTCATCTCTCCTAAAATAGAGCCCCAGTTCCAGGGATGTGGAGGCTGCAGTCTTTGGGGGCACGAATGGGGTTCGGCTGGTCCGTGCGCTCCCCGGAGTTGCATACACAATTTTTCAAGTGTGTACACTTCTCTGTGAAGAGAGCACACAGCATCCACCAGATTCCTACTGTGACGCACGGGGCCAAGAGCTCAGAACCACGGGCAACCTGCCTACTTGCTCTCCCGGTGACGTCCATGAGTGTCTGTCCCCATGGCCCAGAAAGGATGCTGTGGTGTCACTGGGAGACCTGGATTTGGAGAGGGCGCGTTCGTGTGTGCCTTCCATGGAAAAGGAGATATGAGAAGGGAACGCGGAGCAGAAGTCAAGGCGGAACGGCAGGGCCCACACCGGGGTGTCTGTGAGAGGCACCGTGGTGACAGAGTGAACAAAACAAGGCCAGGCGTGGAAGGCTCACGGGGGACAAAAACACACTCTGGGGATGCAGGTGCGATGCCAGGTGTGCTGAAACACACACGAAAGGCGCAAGAGTAAAGGTGTACCTGACGACGCTCAGCATTGGGGGATCTGGTTAGGAAAGTCTGAAGGCTGGCGGAACCAAGGAAGACACTTGGCCAGATGCCAAGGCTATTTCGTCACCCTCCCACACGCCAACGGCTCCTCTCAGAGGTTTTACCAGACCAAGGTGAGGGCCTCTGGAAGTAATGCTGCTTGCTGACAGCTCGCTCATTCTGGTCCCTCCATCAGTGGGTGAGCATCATCCCCTCCCGTGCCCGCCCTGTGGGCGGGGACTGGGAGGAAGGAGGTCCAGCCGGGCTGCACAAGTTGTGCAATCTGAGGGAGGGGGGTTCGGATGCTGGCAACACAGGCCAGCGATCCGCGGCCCCATGCCACGTGTCTCATCCGGGCGGGCGCTAGTGAAGCACTTCCTCGCTGCTTGTGCACAGATGCTCAGCCTCTCTCATCCTCATTAGCCCGACTTGTAATGAGACTCCATAACAAAACCCCTTTCTTCGCTGCTTTGAGAAAGAAATTCGCCATTGAACACTGTCTAAATTTATTTTTTCAAAGCGCAAATGTCTTCACTATGTTTTTCTGATTATGAAAAACTAATACACATCGATTGAAGACATAGTTTGACACCACGGAAGTGTGTAACCCCTAAACTGAAAAATTTTTCTGGGGTCTTCATTCTTGGCCTGACGTTAATATCACTAGCAATTTGCTATTTATGCTTTCGGTTTCTTTTTTTGTTTTCTGCCCTATATATATCATTTGCTTAAAAACCAGAACAGACTCAGTGTTCTATTGTGAATACCGTTCCATGTCAAAACAGAGAAATAACTCATCCTTGGGAGGAAACGTCACGATTGACGTAACCAATCCTTTCCTCGTGGTTATTATGAATAAAAAATTAATACCTTGTGAGTTTGACAAAACCTCAAAGCTCTCAATTGCTCAGTGGGGTTTTTATTCAGGACTAGTTTGCTCGTTCTAATCTCTTCCCTCCTCCACCCTCTTTGCTTCATTTCCATTCACCCTGCAAACAGAAAACTAGTCCACACATAGTTGCCACAGCTTGTTTTCTTTTCTGTTTTGTCTTGGTACACGATCCCGAATGACCAAACAGGTGCTCAACGATGGCCAAGTCAGCGTATTAACCGCCCCTGGTAAAGGTCTATTGGAGCACACAACCCATCTTCAGCAGTAATAATAAGTCATGTTCCTGGTTGGAAAGCATAACGCATTATAGGGAATGGACTAAAAATGGGACAATTGCCTCTTTCCCCCTTCTTTGAACCTTTTGTCCAACTGCACCTGCTCTGTTAAAACTGAGATTTCCAGCCACCTCCATTTTGACCTCAGACTTTGCAGTTGATTAAGTTCTTCTTTCCAGCTAGTCTCCCAACTCAGGTGGAAGACCCCGAGGGTGCAGCACCCCCTGATGGGCCCTGACACTGGCACCTCCAGCAGTAAGGTCCGCTCGGGGCCAGCAAGACTCTACCTGGGATTGATCCCAAGACCCTGACCGATTTGGCCTTCACTGCCCACCTGCATGGACTCGCCTGCCTTCACCCCCCATTTTCCTCCTGTAAACTGGATGCATTTTCGGCATGTCGGAGACCGTCTTTGAGATGCTAGCATGCTGCACTCCCGGCGGTGGGCTCCCGGAGATAAACTGCCCTCCTGTTTCACCACTACTTGCTTTCCTGCCCTTGGATTTTGTCAGCGGCGAGCGGCCAAACCCGGTGCTCCTTGTGTGCCAGCTACACGCCTTGTTTAATTTCCACTGTTAACAAGAAAACCACAGGCCCAAGATGGAGTCACTTATGCTAGGCCAAGTCACCAAAGTGGGTCTTGATACCCAACTGAATTGTAGTTTCCACCTCCTCCAGATATGCAGGCTTAACTGGGCCACTGAGAACTTTTCTGGTCATCACCACTGAGGTCATCTGTCGCAGGGGTTCCCTCTGTCCCCCAAAGGAAAAGGAGGTGACTTGCATGATAAGATCCCTTGCTCTTCCTCCGGAAAGGGGACTTGTCTGGAACAATCCTTTTCTTTTGGCAATAACTTTCTTGCCGCATCCTGCTTCCTATAAAAACCTTCCATTTTGTACAATTCATGAATCATTTAATAAAGCCGATTAAATCGTCAAATTTAGCCAGTTGAATTTTGTTTTTTTTTAACACCATTAAGCATTGTTTCTTAAAACTACAGTAAAACAAGAGCCAAATTGTGTGAACGCTTACTGTAACCACTCCATTTTATTAGGATTCCTTCTCTGCGAAGAGCAGGATTACATCAGCAAAGAGCTCTTCATGGAGGTTCGCAGGTCCCTCCTCCTGCTTCCCTCCCCCCTCCACCTCTTCTCCCACTCTTGTGTCCTGTGCGCCAGGAATGGATACCATCCCCCCGTTTTTACTGCTCTGTCCAAGGTCACAGGCCCTGCGGTCTCCAAGCTACTACTGGCTCTTGGCAGCTGGGAAGCCCTTCCCGTCCCTCGGGCAATGACAAAATAAGTTGGCATGGAGGTCACATTTTACCTCTGGCCCTGTAGGACATTTAATCAGCAACATATTTAAGTCAGACCTCCTTCCGTCAAACATAAAAAATATAAAACTTTTAAATATGTACATCGTTTTCTGTGGCTTCTGCTCTCATTTTCAGGGAGGTTGCCAATTCTTACAAATGTCCCTAGCGAGAGCTTTTCTTGGCCTCTGATCCTTGCCTTTTCTCCCTGCTTCGGCCGTAGAGTTCACTATTCCAATGAACTTCGCAACTACTCCCTATATGTGTATGTGTAGCAAAAGGAGAAAAAGAAATTGACAGAGCAAGTCTATGACCAAAGTCAACTCCGTGGAGGGGGAGGGAACAGGGCTCAGGAAAGAATGAGCCTCTCCCCAAACGCTGGGGCACACCGGTTGCCAGGTCCCAAAGCAACACTGGCTTCTAAAAGGCTCCCATAGAGAGCAAGATGGAGTCACTGGTGTCAAGCAGGGGCCCGCGTCAAGCAAGGACACAAGCAGTCAAGGGCACGAACAACCGTGAGCTATCGCCGAGGCCGGCACCGGCTGACGGCAGACCAGAACTGATAAGCCGCAGAAGCAGGGGAGGTGTGCGGGTGCCGAGACTGATTAAGTCCCTTGAAAAGGGGGAGGGTTTTTGCAGCAAACCGTCAGGCTCCCCAGACGTGACCCCTCTGTGTCTGAGCACCTGACAAGGCAGCTGCCACCAAAGGGAACGGAGAGCCTCTGCTCCTGGAACAGAATAAGCAATGAGGGCCGAGCACGGACCAGACCCAGACCCCGACAGGACTGAGGCCTCATCTCAGCTGCGCGCCCACAGACGGACTTCGATGTGGTTCCTGAACTTCCTACCGCGCGTGTTACCTTGTTCATCGCGCGCCTTGTCTTATGTCCTGCTCTGTGTGCTGTGTAAAAGGCCAAGTTAATCATGTGCTCAAATGTCACTGGGTTTGGAAGCCGGAACCTGCTGGACGACTGAGCACCGCCGGCGCCATGTAAAGACCCAAGTCGTGTGTGCGTCTTCACAGCGTGCCCGTGACTCCTCCCCCACTCCCCTATGCCCCAAGCTCACCTTGGGCCAGTAGCTCCCTCACCATGGACTTGATGCCTGGCGACGGGGAACCAGAGGCAGACCTGCCTGGTCCTCTCCTCCCTCTCCTCAGCTAAGCCAATGATGTTTTTAACTTTTATTTTGAAATAATTTTAGACAAGCAGAAAAGTTACAAAAATAGAGAAGTACCACATACCACTCATCTGGATTCTCCAAAAGCTAACGTGTTATCACAATATGCTTTATCATTCTCTCTAGAAACACGTCTGTTTTCTTCTGAAATATTTGAGCAGATGTATAGATATGATATCCCTTTACGTCGAAGTAATTTAGTATCATTTAAAAGGAAGTCCAAAATGGAGCCATCTGTCCCCCATGACAAGTCAAGACTTAATCACAAGCTTTAACTTCTCCCAGGAATGTGATCTTTTCAGAGTCAACCTGAAATGTCACAGGCACCACCTGTGAGGTCATCTGCATGATGAAAACCCTGTTGTTCCCTTCCTCGCAAAAAGACGAAAAAGACCGGAGTCAAGGGCTGAAAGGGTCCTTTCTTTTCTTCTGCTAATACCTTGCCGCATCCTTCTTCTGCCTACTACAATCTTCCATTTGGCATAGCTCCTGGGAGCCCCTGTCTCCCTACTCGATGGGATGCCGCCTGCATCACGAACTGTGGAATAGAGCCAAGTAGGTGTTCGGACTTACTCGCTTCAGTTTTTGTCCTTTGACAGTATATATTTCCTACAAACAACGATAGTTTCCTACATGAACTGAAGGTATTTATAAAAAGTCTGAAATAGATACAATACCAATGAGAAAATACATTATTACCCAAATGGTGCCAATGGCCTCAGTAATGCCTCTTATGGCAAAAGAAAGAAAAAAAGAAAGAAAGAAGAAAAGCAAAGCAAAGACAAGAAAAGAAAAATTCCAACAAACTCCCCAAACAAAAGCCGAGGCTGGCTCTGACCCTGTTCGCAGGCTCCATTCAGTTCTCACCAGGAATCTCCCTCCACAGGCAACACTTCCTCAATCTTTTCCATTAAAAGCACAGACCAGTTATTTTCTAGAACGTCCCTCAGTTTGGATTTGACTGATGTCTTCTCATCATCAAACCTAATTTGTTTAATCCCTCAGCTTTAGAGAAGAGTTTAATTATTTTCAATGCTTTTTTTTTTTTTTTTTTTTTTTTTTGGTTCGGAAGGGTGCAAAGGAGAAAATAGTAAATACCTGTGTTGCCATATTTCCTATCTTTTCTTTTACAGATGAAATCTTTTTTTAATTTTTAATGTTTATTTATTATTTTGAGAGAGAGAGAGAGAAAACACGAGTGGGGGAGGGGCAGAGAGAGATGGAGGGAGACACAGAATCTGAAGCAGGCTCCAGGCTCTGAGCTGTCAATACAGACAGAGTCCAACACAGGGTGTGAACCCACAGACAGTGGGCCATGAGATCACGACCTGAGCCGAAGTCAGACGCTCAACCAACTGAGCCACCCAGGGCCCCTACAGATGAAATCTTGTAGGTGACAAAAATGGCCCCTGATTGCCAATTAGTCCTTTTCCTACGCACGACAAATGGGCCCTTTCACTGAAAACCCTTCAATGGCTCCCTGTTCTCCCAGGACGAGCCCAGACTCCTGACCCTGACAGACCGACCCTTCTCCAGCATTGGGCCCCTCTGTTCTTCCTGCCTCTCTAGTCAGTTCTCACCCAGCAAATCTCCGGGGGAGGAGGAAGCAGAGGGCAGCGCAAACCTTACAGGGGCCTTGTGGTGCCATGGAAAACAAAGCAACTGTAACTATAAAACAGAATCTGGACATTTGTACCGACGTGGATGGACCTCGAGGGTGTCACACTAAGCAAAATAAGTCAGGCGGAGAAGGATAGATACCATATGTTTGCATTCATAGGTCTAACAGGAGAGACCTAACAGGGGACCATGGGGAGAGGAAGGGGGCAAGAGAGCGGGGGAGAGTGAGGGACACAGATCAAGGGAGACTACTGGATACTGAAGACGAACCATGGACTGAAGG